>JAQFYG010000544.1:0-28527 GCA_034694325.1 Entomobrya corticalis | reverse complement strand
ACATCAAAGGGAATTCAAAAAAGTCGTGAGCCCACTAAAAAATCACATCTCTCCCTCTCTTCTTTTCATACTTGAATTAAAATCAAAGATCACGATTTTTTTCAAAAGGAATACCTAATAGTGAGCTCAATAAAATCAAACATGACTTTATATACACGACACAACACAACAGCAAAAATTTTATTTTCTCTTTAAAGCCATTCTATAATTCTGTATACTATACAGATGTTTTTCAAGATACCATACAAATATATACATCATACCATACCACAAAGGGTTAGAAACACACCATCAAAATCTCCCAAAAAAATGTAACAATGCATATTATATTTTATCACAAGAAAAATGTTTGTTGATGCCGTCAAAAATGCCATATTAAAAGTTGTACACATATTTTTTTCATCGACCGGTCTCCCTTCTCTCCTTCTTCAAAAACATATATATTGTAATTTAACCAGCAGACGAACAATTGAAATATATATACATATAATCATTGTACATTTATATGATATGGTGCCACACATGTGTACATGAGCGGCGGTGGTAGTTGTAATGATAATAATAATACGGATTTGTTACAAAGATAAAAATTAAAGAGCAGCCGCCGCTTTAGAAGAAAACCATTCGGTTTTCCTTTTTTCTTCTCAAGAGAGAATCCATTCTTTTTCAATATATTATACATACATAATGTTTCCCTTCTAATCTATCATCTCCTCATACCTTTCTCTCTTTCAAAAAGTTATTTTTTTCCATCAGGTGTTTTGTTGTGTGAACGATTATCCATTTTACTCATCTGTCAGTGCCTTTTTGCTCGAGACTGCCATTTGTCAAGTTGCTTGTCAAAACATAACCTTTATAATATGTAGTAGTACTCTGTACTCATGATGATACGTAATAATAGTAATCATATGCATCTTCTTCTTTTTTTCAACTTTACCGATCATTTGCAGTATGCGGTAAAAAGGGCGGCTGCTAAGGCTAAAGCTAATATAATAAAAGTCAAAAGTAGAGAAAAAAATAAAGACGAATGATGGTGTGGACATTCCTCTCTAAAATGTTGATAAAGTTTTTTAGTCTACTTGTCTAAAATGTTTATAGAGTATATATAGTAGGTGTATATATACTCAACTCAGGCATGTTGTAAAATTTATTGACACTTTCTGTATATATTTCGCCAACTGATTTTCATGGCATTTCTGCTACTTGCTAATATACTATCCCGCATTTTTTTAGTTTGCGACGATGTGGCAACGGCAAAAAAACTTGTCGTTTTATTCTCGCTTCCATCTTCCCAGTTCAATTTTTTTTAGCAGACAGCATAAGAAGCAAAGCAACTTTCATCTGATTACAATCTCTGTCTACTTTGTGGAGAGATGATGCTTTTTGAAAAAGAGGATTTGAATATTCTGAAACCAGTCAGTATACAATTTTTATCCAGGCAACGATGCAAAGTAAACTTGAGTAAACTACAGAAGCAAACTTTTTAGCAGACAGACAAAAAAATACTAATATAATTTTTACGTGATAATAAGTAAGATCTTTAAAAGAAAAATATGCATAATTTTTTAATATGATAATATAAATTGATGAACATAATGAACATATAGCATAAGAAAACTATTGTGCAATATTATCACATATTTTTTCTCAAATATGAAGAAGACTCCATAAGAGTTTTTCAATGTTCAATACCGGTAGAAGTTTTGACTTTTATGTGATTTGGTGGTGATACGAAAGTTCGTATGAGCAATTTATTATGAATAAATAATAATTCCAAAAAAGTAGAATGCTTCTATAAACTCTTAAAAGTCAAGGACAAAAAAACGACTGAAAAGACCGGTTTTCAACTCTCCGGACTCCGAAGAGAGTTGGTGTTGGTAGTCAAGTAGTCAAAAAAAGTCGACAATTGATTTTTTTCATACTTTTTTTCCATGATCACTTGTTTTTCATGACATCCATCATCAACCACGAAAAAAAATATATCTAACTATTGTTTACACTTTACATAATAAATCATACTGCATTAAATATTGAATTATTTTTTGCATTAAAACATAATTTGGTAAATTAGCAATAGAATTTTGATTACTAAACTAAAGCCAAAGAATAAATGTGTTTTTTTCATACCCATTCACATTTACTACCATATAGTCTAAAATATATAGTTGCCATAGTAACCAAATACTATAATCTTCCCATTTTCTCTTCTTCTCCGCATCCACCAGTCTAATGGAAAACATGGAAAGTGACTCACAATCCGCATCACTTTGACTGACCCTTGACAAAGCCACCCACTGACATGGTTTGCAACAAGTAACACATCCACACATAAAAAATATATATCACCAACAAAAAACACCATTTCCCATCCATTCTTTATATACCAAAAAGGCTAACAGTAACAAAAAAACTAAAGATCAACCATCACCTACCATCCAAACCTAAACCTAACCGCCATTATTATCACCATTTCGCCGGCCGCCTTCATCATCATCATCATCCTCTGGTCATTAGACAGAAGCAAAAGTAAAAAACGAAAATGCACATTCCAATTCCTATTATTATAGATGAGCACTGAACACTATTCCATTCTTTTCGTTCTCAACAGATCAGAGGAGTTTTTTAGGGTTTTCCTTTCTCTCTCTTTCTGAGTGCATGACTCTCACAAGGAAACTGTTATTATTGTTATTACCACTTATATTCTCTCTCTCTCTTTCTGGCACCCCATTGATCACCTACTAACTAACATATAAGTAGAGATACAGTAATATTATAACCTTTCATTGCATTGGTCAAGATATTGTAACATGGCTGGTTGGTTACTATGTATGTATATCTCCCTTTTTTAACTGCAACAATACCATCTTGTCTTGTACTTTATTTCGTCGGAAGAAACCCACATCATTACTAAATGATGATGATGGTGATGATGGAATAACAAGGTTTCTTTAGTATTATTTTTCACATTTTGTTACATTATTTATATATTATGTATGTGTGTCATTTACAATGGCGAAAAAAACCACACACATATACGTAGAAGGTGAATGTAATTATATGATTTATTTTAATGGTTTTTGCCTTTCTGGTGTTGTGTGTATTACTGGTTGACTGACTCACATTTTTAGAGAAGAAATGACCAATATTTTGATGTTGAAAGGAAGTGTTTTTTTATATGAAGGTAATGGTAAAAGGATGCAATCAATACATCTTTTGTTTGGATCATTACATATTATTTTTTGATTTTTCGTGGACTTGAACTCCCACTCGCTATTGTCATAGTTGATATTATTTGTTCCACGCCGACTACTGAAGGTCGAATTCCTTGACAAAGATGACAATTTCCGGCGGTTTTTTCTCTAATGGATTGTTAAAAATAAAAATTATATGGAACATGTTATTTTCAATGGAATGTTTCTAGAATTTGTTGCATTGTTCTGTATAAAATATATGTCATAACACCGGATTTGGTATTTTTTTTCTAATGATCACTACCTGCATAGTTTTATATAAAAATGAATGAAATTCCAGTAAAACTTCCTTCCCCTTTATTGTTCCTATATAATCCCATATTATTTTCCCGAAATTTTAAAAATTTATATATAATTTCAATAATAACAATGTGGGTGGGGATCCCAGTGAACAGATTATAGCAATTCCTTTGTGTATTTTAATTGCATTCTTTGCCTGAAAAAGAGATTATGATGATGTAGATCAGTAGATCAATGAAAATTCCATAAAGTCTTTATACTTTGTATACATCTACGCCTACATATCATATCATACACCAAAAACAGTGATGATTATTTACTAAGACGGAGGAATGTATGTAAATTCCAAAGGAATTCCAGAAATAAGATTGATGAATTGTCAAAAAGAAAATGCATATCATATTGTGAAAGAAATGGGATAATATCATAACAAATAGTAATAGTATTACTGCTAAATAATACTAATCAAACCATGACAACATGTTCTATTCACTTTTTGACTGATTGACTGACTGTGACGATATTTGGAATGCGATATTCCTATTGATTTTTGTTTCCTTCAGAAACAAGCTATACGAAAAAGAGGAAGAGGAAGGACACAAAGGCTTTTCAACTATTGACAGCCGAAAGTCATGGAATTTCTATTGAAAACAAATGTTTTGCCACCAATATTTCCTACAAAGCTAGGAATGCAGATTTTTTTCAAAAGGTTTACTAACTTTTCACAAGATAGCGATCGTTTTTGGCTTGGCATTATTTCCACACTATCGAATTTGAAAAAATCTTTTAAAACCAATTGGATTAGACTATTGAACCAGTGATGCCCATCCTCCTCCTCACCTTCCATAAAATATAATCGTTCCCAATGGCATTTAACCATTTTTGCTTGTTTCATTTTTGGAAAAAAAATGCAATTTTTTTCTGTGAAAGACCCCCAAAAAATACTAACCAACCACTGCACCACCCTGAAAAAAAGGCCACAGCAGTTGATAGTGAAATTATTTTAGTGAATGGAGGAACCAGGCGTGTAAAGTTTAAGTTTTGAACAAAAAAATCTCAAGAAAGGAAGATGCAGAAGGCGTACATGTTTGTTTGCAGCTCCTGCTGCCAGCTATATAGCATTTGTGCATAGGTAATTGCTAAACAGCTATGTAACCGCCACCACCAACTATCCACTTTAGGAAGTCATGCTGTTTCACTTTTGTACTGGGAAAATGGGAATGAATCTTTTATGTCTCTCGAGATGTTTGAGAGAGAGAGAGAGAAAAAGCTGAAAAAGAACATCATCAAAAGTATGGAGTAGGTAGAAAATTAGAGAAAAACATATCATTGCACAAAGTACTTAATCACCGCTTTTGCCATACAATTAGTGTTTAGTGTTTAATTCAACTTGACCTTGTTTAAATGAGTTCATGTATATATTTTTTAAACTATTTTCATGAATGTCCTCATTTGCAAATTTTGTCCTTGCTAATTATTACTATTATTTATTTGTTGAATACCTACACAGGTTTGTAATGCCCCATAACGAGAAAAGTATTGTGATAATGAGCTTGACAGAGAAAATACTCAAGTGCTTCTTAATCCCTGATTGTTTTCAAAACAATTTTTATAATCCTTTTATATTTTTCTTCTGGTAACCAACCTAACTTTTTTGGTGTGAACAAAACAATAAAAATATATACATTTTAAATATCTCCCATATCGTGTGATACTTTACACCAACAATATTTGGACATTTCACACAATCCTTTTGTTTATTTTAAATATCCCACAAGCTGTCCGCCTCCTTTTCATTATAATTTTTTTTCTTGACCACTCGATGATGTGTGACATGATCTGATACGGTTGGAAACAGGTGAATGGATAAATATTTTGATGAGAAAAATTGATTTTCCCACATTTTCAAAAGGACACCAACAGGTTCTCTCTGAAGTCCGATGATCGATATGGTTTTTTTCTTCATGGGACATTTACAAATATTTGTACATATTTTTACAATTGTTCTTGCTGTCTTCTTCTCCGACATTCAAAAGAAATATAAAGCTCACCTTTTTTACATTTAATTTTTTTCGGGAAACAGGTAGTAAAAATGAATCGGAAAAGGTGAGTGTAGTAATATGGTTTTCTCATAAGAGTACAAAACCAATGCAATAACCAAATATGTATTTTCTTTGAAGTTAAATGTTTGTATATATTTTGAGTAGTATCTCACGAGATAAAAGTTAAAAGGAAGAAGAAGGAGATATGAACGAGGTAACATTATTTTTGAAGAGAATATAATTTTTATTGCCTATCCTTTTTCTTCTTGCCTGCCATATAACTTAAATGATCGGTAATTTACCAGCTCAATAAGCCTTGTAATGGTGACCATAATGATTTTACAGAGGGAAGAGGCCATATTTCTTATTCTGTCACTTTTTCTTCTACAAATTTTTTTTTGCCACCAGCAGAAATACACTTTTGGGACTTGCAATTCATTTTTCACTACTTACACTTACTATAATGATATGATAATATAGAAACAAATGGGAGAGATCATGGGAAAAAATCTGTTTAGTGCAATAAAATTCTTGCTCAAACCAAATTATAAATGAACTTTTGTTCCAAAATGGATTATTATGCATGAATGAATGAGAATCCATCTCTTTTTCAAGTCTCTGGGGCAATATGAGGAACAAACAAATGTTTTTTTGGGAAAGTCAAGTGACAGAATAAACACTTCACAGACACAACAAAATGACCAATGACCACCAAAGAAAACCATTTGTAATAATAACACGTCATGATTGTCAGTCACTCACTTTTACAAACAGACAAAACAGATTTGCAAATTCTTTTCATGAATAAATATAAATCATCCCACCTTTAAATCGCCACAGAGCCACCAAAAAATATTCATATTTTAATGACTTTTAATCCTCTGCCAAATTAGGATCTGCGTTCCAAAAATGGAAAGATTTTATAATAATTATATTACGATTATAACTACCTATATATTTTTTTGCAATAATACAAAATACAATTTGTCTCCAATCTCCCCCCACACATTATATATTATTTTTAATCAAGTGTTCTTGTCATTTTTTTCCTGCGGATTGCGTGTCACAAAGAAAATTACGTTATTAAATAAATGTTAACTGTTTTTACCATCATTTGTCTTCATTTTTATTATATATTTTTTATACTTTGCCACTGTGACACGCCATCATGCATCATCATCATTATATACCTACTATACACACACAGTAGTCATGTGAACGGGTTAAATATACAGCTTTTTGTCATAAGTCAAGACACATTTTCTTTTGACAAGACACAAAAAAATGCAATAACTCTTTAGCTGCTTTGTTACCTGTTACCTTTTTGTGATCTTTGCTCCCCATTCAAAGGAGAGAAAAATATATGCTATATTGTGTTTGTGTGTGTCTAGGCGACCACAACATAATAATAATAATAATAATAATAACGAAAAAAATCATAATAATCTTCTCCCTATTACATGTCATTTTTCATTCATGGAAAAGACCAAAAGAAAAACGCGAGCTTACATCAACGCTAACTGTAGTGAAGGCAGTTTAGTTTCAGTAGCAAAAAGGATTGGGTGCAAAATTGTTAGACCGGCCATAAAATATTATATGACATGATAATGTCGGACAAACGAGTCTTCTTCTTCATCATCATCCAATTTTCATGTTACATATATTTTCCCACCTGGGAACATCTTTAGTGTCTTTTTTTCATCTTCTCCGTCTGAATATTATGATAAATGATCATTTCATTTGTATCATATATCAAAAAACCTGTTGAACTTCAACTTCAAACTTACCCCTTTACTTGTACATTGTTATTTGAAACATTATTCATATCATATCTAAACACTACCACTACTGTGGTCTCCCAACAGTAAAGTACATTCCATTTTATGTTTTTTTACTCTGACAAACAATAATTATTGCTACAATTATTCCAAAAACTATTATGCACTCATTCATTTAATTTTTTCAACGCCATATTGCCACACCGGCTGACTGACATAAGATCTCATCACTGCAATCCATTATGACTAAAAAAAACTATTAATTCTTTTTTTGCCAGAAAGGTCTTTAGACGATTGAAGAAGAAGAAAAAAAAGTTAATTTTTTGGAGTCACGAAAGAACATTTTTTATGTGGAATTTCATCTTATAGATAATCATCACCAAAAACAGCATGAGAGCCATATATTCTCTTTATACCTCTTACATATATATTTTTTCCAGTAGAGTCCCGTAGTCCCGTTCAATTCCAAATATATATTTTTTTAATATAATTTTTCTCAAAAGATTCATGATTCAGAATTGGTTAAGTTGAAGCTATACACCTGAGCATAGCTGAGCATATAGGAGTTTGTACACAGGTAAAGTAAATTAACAAGTAAAAAGGTATATTATAATCATCATCATCTCTCTGGGTTCTATGATTATTACTATTATTATCAAGCAGAGAATAAGAGGGGGCACCTACTTCTTCTACACCAAACCAAGCAACAAGTGTAAGTCTTGACTAGACAAACTTGTAACTTGTAACAAAGTACAAATAACTGGGGAGAATAAGGAGAAGAAGAAGACGAATAAACAGTTGATTTTTTTATCAAGGTAAAATATCGGAGAGGTTGCAAGTAAAAAATAATGATCATCATCATCATCATCATGATTACCTTCTTCTTCATGAATTCAACTTCAAGTTGATATGTGTAGAGAGAAGAAGAAGATGCGGGTAGAGAAGGTATCATGATGATTAAGAAGATGATGATCATTTTGAAAAAAAATTGTATACAGAGTACATTGGTTCGTGATATAGTCGATGGTGGTGGTGGCAGACTTTAATAGTATTTTTTTCAAAAGAAAGCTGTTGATGATGATAATACGTTGTTGCATGATGATGATGCACTAACACATTCACAGATACCAAATTTTTTTTCAGAAAAAAAGGATGGACGATGAAAATGGATGAATTTCGTATGTGTGTATGGATGGTGGTTTTTTTGGTGGACACTGTGGTATAAAATGGTTGCCTTTCTTACACATTGTTGCAGTATTTGAATGTAATATGTGTAGATAGTGAAAAGAAAATCTTGTTCTTCTTCTACTACATCTTCTACAATTATACACCCAGAGGCCATGTGCATTCCTCTCCTAGAAGAACGTCGACGACTAAGCTAAACAAGAAGAGAGATTCTTTTTGATTTTTCTTCTGAAAGTCCGCTTCCTTCTTCTCCTTTTTCAATACGGTATCTCCATGTTTCCATGGGTACCTTGTCGTCGTGGTCGTGTATATTTTTTGAAAAAGCAGCAAGCAAGCAAGATTTTCTAGTCGTTGTCATGATCATGATCATATCTGGGCGCACTTTTCGTTGAAGTTGAAGATATGCACGTATATATTTTTTGAATCTCTTTGAAGATTTTGTTTTGTAAATGCACGAGTTAGAGAAGAAAAAAAGTCAAAAGACTTGAAAGAATTGAAATTCTGTGTCTGTGTGCGTCCATAGTACATTTTTTGGTATTTTGGATTTTTCATAGTTTTTTTTTCTTTCATTTTTAGCCTTTTGTAGTATTCTATGAATGGGAAAAATATCGAGATGTTTTCATACATGGAAGGTTATTTAAAATTGCTTTAAGGCATTTCAAAATGTCAAGTATAGTAAGTTTCATCTTCTTCTGGAATTTTCATTATAATGTCAGGTCAGTCAAGTATGAATAAGCTTGAGAGTCAAAAAAGATTTTTTCTGGTGATAAGCTTGAAAAATTCGGGCACCAGTTTTGCCACAAGTAAGAGTTGACAGTGTTAATTGAAAAAAAACTTGGCATATTATCTGTAGATATATCTTATACAGCCGTATACAGATTCTATACAAAATGTATATTGGTCATGATCTCTGAAGATTTTTGAGTTAAATATCCGCCGCACAATTTTCTTTCAAATATTATTTGTGTTGAGAGAACACGTCAAACAAAACGACAAGACAAGCCCGCGATGCCTCCTGCTCTCCTCCGGGTCGGCTACACTTTCAAAAAAAATCTTTGTTTTCTTTCCTCTTATTATTCTCATCTTTTATCTTTTATATTAGAATATAATGACATTATGAACGGTACACTGATATTTAAGTGGACACAATAGGTCAAAGCATGTATGATTGCATTGTGAAATAAACACAAACACAACACCCCAGGATTTATACTATTTTCTTGTGTGTCGGCAAAACCGTTTTTGCTTCTTGCCTTTCTGCGTCATTCAGTCAGTCAGTCAGAGAGAAAAATGAGAAGAATGGGTCATTCGCTAAAGGAAGTTCACAGTTTTTCTGTGAAAGATGAGAGATTGTTGATATGGTTAGTAGTCTGTGTGTACATTATGCACATGGTTGATATGAGATCTGACTGACGGTAAAGGTGACACGAAAAAATAAATTTTGGTCCAAGTTGAAAAAAATTGAATGTCGGATGAAGATGAACAACAATAATAAGTACTAATACACTTAGGAGGAGGACTGAGGACTTGACGAAGAAGAAGCTATATGGAAAAAATAAGATTATTATTTTTGAGGTAAGTGGAATAAGGCGAGAAGGCTGTTTCCTATAAACAAACAGACAAATTTTCGGCAAGAAAAGACCCTTTTGCATGGTAAAATGGATTGAGAAGAGAGCAAAAGTTGGTTTTTGGGAAAGGACTTTGGGAATTTAATCTTCTTTATAATTGTTTAGCAGATCGGAAAAAAGTGGTAGAAAAATATGAGGAGATGTTATAAGATTTTAAAGACATTTTACTCCTCAATGCGTTTTGTTTAACTAACCATAAATATCTAATGCGCACTTATATTATTATTTTTGGTTGTATCATTGTTTATCTTGAAGAATCAGTTTCATAGTCAGTCAGTCACAGAGAAAAGACTCTTTGGCTGCTGACTCTCCAAACATTTGTGACAAAAACACCGCCAATTGATAGAAATAATAATATTATGGATTGTTGAACAAACTTTGGAGAAGAACACCATACAACAAAAGTATTTGGCTCTTATTTTTCAAAAAAATGTTTAGAGACGAAAGAGAAGTGACTTGCCCAAACCAAACATATTTGGAAGGAGGCAGTAATTTCAATACAATTAACTAAAACCTTGTTTGTATACGAATTAGGAAGGGGGAACCGACCTATTTTTCTGGTTAATGTGATTAAAATTCTACCTGTATTCAAAACACATATCGCCTTCTCTTTGTGTATCCACTTTACTTTCATTCATTTTTATTCTTCTTCAAAACCTCCAGCCAGACTTTTTCTTGAGTCTGAGCGACTTATCTAGAATAATTTTTGTCAAGTCAACAGTTTTTGACATTCGTTTTCATAAATACATAGCCTATTTACCTACAAGAAGCTCTTCCTTTAAAACGTTTTATTTGACAAGACATGCAAACATGTTAACAAGGCATTTTTCTAAGGCTTGTTATTATTTATTTTAAACTATTTATAAATTATTTTTGATAGATATTTTCTCAAGAAAATCTTAAGTTAAGTGCAATTAATGCGGCGCCATTTACTCTTTAAAAAATATGTATATATACGTAGTCTCCAAATGTCAAAGACTTAAGAAGAAGACAGGTTTGCTTTTAATTAGATTTTTAAAAAGAGTATGGGCCCTTAAAGGTACCACACTGCTAATTCCACCACAAACAATAAAGGACATGATAATCGTTTTTTCTTTATATATTTTTTCCTTCTTTTATTCTTCATCACCAACCACTGAGGTGTGTAAAGGTTTGTGTATGCAATATATATAGACTTCCACCTGAGCAAAAACACCAAAAACTTTCTTTGGTTCACACGATGTCCACGGAAAAAAATGACGAGAAGGTAGTAAATCATTGACGAAACAAGACACCTAAGTAGAAATAATAATAATGAAAGGGCATTATCCATGTTTGCCCGCAAATCACAGAGTGCAACAATGTAAATAAAGGTAAACAAACGTCGGAAGAAAAAAAAGAAGAAGGAATTGTGTCGAGGCGATATATATATTGTGCCGGAAGCAGCAAGAATATATGAATATAAGTCAAAAGTCAATCATATGTTGAAAGAAAAACGTAAATTCCTATTTAAAATACTCATTCCTTCCCATTATGTCAATATATTTTGTGATGATTTTCTCTTTACATATGAATGGGAAATGGTAGTAATAATAATAATGTATTTATAACAAGTGATTTTCATTGAGAGACTTATAACAAGCCACACATGATGATAATGAGGACGACGATGATGGGACGAAATGTTTTTGAATCAAAAAAAGAAGAATTCAATATAATTTCCTTTTGTACAAATAGCATACCTTTCTGCATCTCTAATTCATTTATTGCAGAGAGACACTGACACAGCCAGAAAGAGAATCTTGTCCAAAAGATTTTGTAAATGTCCCACAAGAAAAACATCTACTAGGACAGGACAGAGAGCAGAGAGATGGCCCAAGCCCAAGAGTCATGGATCTTGAATCTCCTTTTATGAGAGAAAAATGCAGAAGGAGGATGGACCAATGTTTACAACACAACAAAATAACAAAGTGATGAGCGAAAAAGAAGAAGAAGAGAAACATTTTGACAAGTTTCAAGAGATTTTGAACAAAAGTGATATTTGAAGATAATGAGAGTGTCATAAAAAGTTCCGTCACCTTAAGGGAAAGACCTTTAAGGAGGAAATCAAATATAGGAAGATGCATATTTTTGATAATATGTATACGTTTAGGGCATACATTTTCCCTTAAATATACGTATTTAAGATAAAAACGGCGTGTCTCTAACAAGAGGATATTTGGTATGTGTGGACGTGGACAAAAGACGAGAGTTGAGATTCAGAGTGGTCCATGTTCTCTTGAGAGAGTCGGTTTCATGAGTTATATTGGTGGTAAAATGTGATGGTGGTGGTGGTATGGTGTCATGGGATGATTGCATTTTAACAGAATATGGGACGTTCCCACGCCTATTCCCACCTTGGCCAATTTATTGGACCTTAAAAGTTAAAAGTGCAATATGATGTTCCCCAAACGAAGGTACGTTCAGGAGACGGTCTTCCTTAGGAATGCACTTTTTTTGCTTATCTCTGATTACTATAATGGTTAAGTAATTTCTGTAAATAATTATTATTCTACTAACCTTTCAAATAAAAAAAGGTGAGTAATTCTAGTAGTAGTAAATAGATAAATAAATGATAAAAAAATCTCATGTGTTTTATATACATACCAACAAATAAATAAATAAACATAAGATGTGCATTTGTCTCTTTTTTCCACATATTTTCCTTTTGTTCTTTGTCATTTTCTTGTTTCTTGGTTTTTAATCCATGTCCTGTTTAAGTAAACTCACAGCAAGGCAGTCTTTTGGACAAGAAGAATAAAGAGAAAAAAGTAGGAGGCGCAAACAAAAGGAGAAGAACAAGCCAAACGAGAGAGAAGGAGACACACAAGAACAAAAACTTGTGTAGACAGGAGACGTCAAAACGACCGTTTTTAAATAAATGTCCAGTTAGCATCAGTAGCAAATGCTGTTTTATTTCAAAGATGACTTCTCTCAAGTTTCCAGCTACTTTTTCTTCTTTTGACGACGACTTTTTTTTGTTCAACTTTATTCTACCTTTTGTTTATACTTAAGTAATAGATGACTAGTTTACCATCATGATACTCTTTTATACTCGGCCGTTTCGTTTTTACAGAAAAAAGGGCTCCCTTTTACGTCCCATCATCTCATCATGCATTGTTGACTCTTTGTAGGGACAACAGGCACATTCCATCTTTTAAACCTGTATATCATGTATGTATTCTCCTGAAAATTACGTACGTGAGAGAGAATAGCCCATCACCACCACCACCATTTAAAACCTATTTACATTTTGAAAATGGGTTTGTAGCTGGAAGGATGGCTGGATTCATTATATCGTGTGATCATGCACGTACTACACAACATCCCACCACCACCATCGTCTTCATCTCACCTGGTGGCTGCTAGTTTATAATGGGCAGCATGTGTTTGTGCATACCTATAACATACCTATAAACATTTATGCACCTTTTCTTCTCTTAAAATAATGATCATCATCATCATCTTCATAATATATATGATATCCATATAAGTACATTATAATAATATCCTTTATATTGATACACAGCTTGTGTGTGAATGTGAGTGTGTGTGTCTTTTCATCTCCTTAGCTCCTCCGACACGCATCACTCCGTCGTCGTCATCGTCTTATAGCCATATATTTTTTTTGTAAATTTGTAAAGGTTCACCCTCTGTAAATGTATAAAATATCTGTGTATAAGAGCAACAGTTTTTGTAATAATAATAATGACAAGATATTATTATACAAGAAGGATGTTAGATTACAAATAAAGATAGAGGGAGAAAAGAAAAAAGAAAGAAGAGGCTCTTCTTATTCGTCTTCTCTTTATATGTGTTGGAGAGAGATGAAGATGAACCCCCCAGGATTTCTTTCCCTTGTGTGTTCTCGTCGCCTTCAAAGAAAAAGGAGTCTTTTTTCTGACAAATAATTCCAATGTAAATGGTTTATAAATTAAGTAGATCTCTAAAAGCTTGTTTAATTTACACGCTTCTTAGACACCACAAACATCGGGAACAAGAGAAAGGTGTTTTTTTATATAAATGTTTGTTTTTGTTTTCTTTATGATTATGCATGCGTAACTAGATTAATTTTTTTTTGTTTATTAAGTATATATTTTCATGCAAATGTACTTTAATTTCTATTTTAAAACTTTGTAAATTTTTTTGACAAGTCATCATAATTTATATTAAAATATGCTGTTGTCTTGCTTGTGGCACTTGGCATGGAAGGTTTAAAGAGGAATTCAGATAAAAAAAATATATTTAATGCTCATTCCTCTAAAGATCTAGATGAGATGAAATGTGGCATCAAGTGATCTATGGGATTTTAAGTGGTATCATTATCATCATCGTGATCACCAACAACAACAGTGTTTTGTCATTTTTCCTCGTGCGCTCACTTCTTCTTAGTCACCATCCATTTCCCATTTTTAAAAATGCCCCTTACAAAACGGAGAAGATCCTGATCCTATCTATCGATTCTATTCATCTTTAAAATAAGAAGAGCTCTTATTCAAACATTTAAACATACTGATCTATACTCTTTTTTTCCTTTGAACATTTTTTTGACTGTTTCGACAGAAGCTCTCTGATCTTTCTACAAGAAACAGAGAGAGAAGATGCGATATGTGAGATGAGCCATAAAATCTTCTACCGTAAAACTTACAACAGAACCACATTATTGCTCATAATTCTTAAACCTCAAAATATCTTGTGAACACACTCACTCCAAAAGAAAACCCAATGAAGAAGAAGGTGCAATAATCGTAATTCTTCTTTTTTTTGACTTGAGACTCCATATCCTTCCATCCATCTATCTATCCAAAATACTTTGACTTTTGGTCTTGTTTCTTTTTAGCTTTTAACAGAAAAGCCCATTCAAAGTCTCCTCTTCTTCTTGTTGATGTTTCCCACGCTCCAACAAGACATTATTGAGGTTGCCCCTCAACAAAAACAAAAATATTTTAAAGATAAATTCTACATTGTGTTGTGTCCGAAACATATATCCTTTTTCTTAAGGATCTTCCTCTTGTTTTTCCTTCCTTTACCGGTTGTAAATTTTCTTTTCGGACGAACAAAAAGAAAGAAAAAAGGATGGACGACGAGCGAATGGATGGAGTGGACGGACGGTGTGTGTGTGGACCTTCAAACAGTATAGCACCCAAACCAAACACCCAAGTATCCCTTAAACAATTTTTTCTTGACTTTTACAGGTAAAAACGGGCGCTTGTTGTGTTTGTTTGAAGACAAGCTGTCAACTACAATAAAACAAACGCAGCGAGACTACCTAAACAAAACACAGGGTTCGTCCACTCAAAGAAAAAAAATTCAGAGAGTGTGTGACCATTTATTATTATAAAATATAAACCTGTATAGTATGCAGTTTACTTTTATATGGCTTATGGTGTGGGTGCTATATAAAATGAGTGATGATGATGATGAGGATCATCATGACGGTGATTATGAGAATGTACATAGGAAACTCTAAGGTATCTTCTCAAATGACAAAAAAGGATAGAAAATTTACAATTTTGAAAAGATTTTATTGCAAGTTAGCACCTTTCGTCTCTCTGTGGGAACGTTCCACGTGTTACGCTATTTTATTGTAATAAATAAACAGGCCTTAAAAGTCTTTCAAGAAAAAAATCTTTTTCGGACTGATTGTGAGAGACGGTGAGATACTTAAAGGTGCAATATGATTTTTGTTGAATAACGTCTATAATGGATTTTGTTGTATATACAAAACATATAGATCATCTTCTTCATCATCGTTAGGAGGATGATGATCATCGTTTTTCGACAAATATATGTTGTAAACAAACGGTAATGACAAAGGAGTGCGTATGGACAATGGACAACGAGAGAAGTTGATATAACGCCAACAAATCATTTAAGATGTTGTAACAAACGAAGATAATAATATGAGTTTAATTGCCTGGGAATAGGCTACCGGTTTCTCAGATGTAATTTTTTGAAAAAACGAAAGATCACACAAACTATCAGTATCATTCTCTGATTACTACTGAGATTTATTTACTTTTATTATCTGGGAGAATTTTTTTTCCTGCATCATTTTTGTCCGAAAAAGATTTTCCTTCCTTGTTGTAATGCAATTTGTATATACGGAAGATATATAAAGAAGAAAAAAAGAAGAAGCATGTCACTCGTCGTGTGGCCTCCGCGAAACAAATCTTTGTCACCCACTCATTCATTTTATGATGATCATGATCATCATCGTCGTCGTCATCATCATGACATATAATGAGGACAGTAAAAACCAATCATTTCATTTTACAACCTGTTTTGTTCCCCTTGTCCCGCGATGTAATAAAATCATAATATATTATGATGAATTCCAATATGAAGTTCAGCTGAGAAACAAAATTTTCCCACACTTTTTTTCAGACATTCTGACTCTAAAGTTACCGGTATATTGACAATACATACATAATATTTTTTTGCATCTTCAAATTGAAAATAGGCATAAACTTAAAGCCATTTTTACAGTAGCATAATCCTCAAAATCCAGATGAATTTGTTTTAAAAAAGTAAAGACTTTGTTGCACAAGATGTTATTTGAGTTTATGTTTATAAGATAAAAACCCAGGCATTATTATTATTATTTGTCTTCTTTTTCTGGATGGAAGTAAAAAAAGGATGAGATGAGGATTAGAAGAAAAAAATTGTTTTGATATGAATGGATTGAGTGTTATGGAACACGACATTTCTGAGCCTGTGGTCTCCTCAAAATATAATGCTCATCATCATCCTCATGTGTAATGCCATGTAATACTCTGTCTTCTTTATTTTTTTACAGATAGATGGTTTAGATATAAAAATATAAAGTGATGTGGCAGAAGAAGAAGAGGGAAATAATATACCTACTTGACTCACAGACTAATACATAAACTCAAGTGGATCGTGAACCAACTTAAACTTAAATCAGTATAAAGTTTTTTAATGCTTAAATAATAATAGTAAAATGTATACATAAAATATAAGTATAATTTTTTTCCATTGTTCACTTGAATGCATGTGCGCTCAGTACTCATTTTACCTTAACGCGAGAGATAACAAAGCTTAAGAACATGTCAAGTGATATAATATCCTTTATATACCAATAATAATTGTTATTATTATTTTCCCTTGAGATATATATTTTTTGGGATATATTTGGAATCAATAACATGTCGCTTGTCTATCAAGGAATGTTCTTGTACTGGTTGCATTACTGCCTGCCTCCTACCAAATATCCTTTACATTTTCTTCAAAACTTAGAAATTCCTAAAGAAAAAATAAGGCATGCGTTCACGTTTTTTTATTATCTTCCGAAGGAAAAAGTGTCACTTTCTATCAGTATCACTTTTTTGTTTAGTCAAGCCTTATGGAAAATGGAAATAAAGGGGAAATTAATGTGCAAATGAATCATAAACTATTGTATTGCTTTCTGCAAAATGTTTAGAAATATTAATTCAGATTTTTTTGTTAAAAGAAGTCCAGTTCTCTGGTTTTACTAATGTTAATTTTAAGAGGAAGGATGTGGGAAATATGATATCTTTTAGAGAATATCCTATGATATCATGCAAGCTAACACCTGAATGTTTTTAAAAGTATTTCGACACTGACAAAAGTAAAATAAAATTCAGTTGCTCATTTAGCTAATGACATTTTAATAGAAAACATAAATACCATACATAAAAGGTTAACCATTAAACTCAGATCTCTGAGATCCCATCATTCAAGAAAAAAACAGTCAGTAGTGCACCATCTTCTTCTTCAAAAGATCAAGTTTTATGTCAAGAGTGCGTGTGCGTATACACATAACTCTCTGTCTTCTTCTCCGTCTCAAAAAAAACGATTATCCATCAGAGTGAAAAAAAGACCAAAGGGGAAAAAATATGTCAAAAAGTGTAAAGAAGACGACCATCAGCATCATGCTGATTATGATGAGGAGGATGATAAAGGATTTTTTACTTAAAACTTATTGACAGTCTGACGTTAATACCTACTCATCATCTTTCATGATCAACATCGTATATATCCTCCTAATAAATAATAATATGCATTGCTACCTATTATAAATACTTAAGAAAAAAAGAGATCGTGACAATGATATCTACTCAATTTCTCTCAATTTTACGTCATCTTGTCCTATTACTAATAATACATTTTTTAAACCGCTTCTCAATAAAAATAAATGTAAACAGATACATTTTTTACCGTTTCACAAAAATATTTCAAGAATGTTTAAAAATATACATATATTTAACCCTTTTTTATTTAATTTTATCTACTTACCTGAGTCATCAAACGATCAGCACCAGTTCCCTCCTCATCTCTGAAAATAATGTCTTGATTGTAATTTGGCACAAGATTCTTGAACTTGTGATCCTTCCTGGTAATCCTCCCTTCGGTGAATCCCGAAGCAGACAAAGTGTTTTCCGGAACGTTTGGAACATGCTGTTTGTAAACCAAAGGGGTAAGCTTGCGTGGAGCCCTTCGACGTCCAGCGCCACGTCCTGGGCCACAAGCTGATGCTGAACCGGTAATAAGACTCAGGATGAATAGAAAAAGGAACACTTTCATCAATCCGGAAAAAACACCACGCGAAGATGAACCACCACTACCGCACCACCTATTACTATTACTATCATTAACATTGGCATTCCTGCTAGAAGAAGAAGAAGAACTGATCATGATCCCATTAGTAAAGCGGAAAAGTGACGAATTTCGATGAACAAGATTTTCTTGCGGAAGATCATTATGAGAAGTGACCGTTGTCGTTGATGCAAAAGATGAAGACTGAGAACCGGCTTTTGACATTTTGGAGTGGCTAGCACTGTTTTCATTAGGATTGTCACCTGCGAAACAAAACTGTGAGAAAAATGGTGATGAGATATTGCGATGAAAAGAAGAGCACGTGCTGAGGAATGATGATGACTTGGTTTGCTGCTCGTGTGAAAAAGACGAAGATGACGATGAAGAGCCGGAGACACAGTGGTTGCGCATTCCCCCAGTCTCGGTTTCCTTATTAAGTTGCATTGTTACATGGCTTTGTCTACAGTCGCTGCTGTTACCACAGCTATTGTTTGATGTTGTCACCTTGTTCTTTTCCTCCTCCATTTTCTCATGGACAGTTTGACTAATTTTTTTGTTGATTTTGTGGTTGAGATGACTATTGTTATGATCTGAAGATTGCTGTTGTCGATTTGCAGGAAGCTCTTGCTTTCCCATCCCCAGACGTTGTCTTAAAAAGCTCAGTAGGATTCGACGAGGATAACAGTTTCCCATTTCGGAAGGCGAAGATGAAGAAGAATCGGTGCTTATCAAGCTTGTTAAGGGACACATTCTAAGTTCTGCTGCTGAAGATGAAGATTTCTCCGGCGTTTTAACAAAACCCATTACACTTTTCCCACAAATTTCCACTGGGACACGCATGGCCTTTTGTTTTTTAAAGAATATTTATAAAATATTCACATTAAAAACTCAACACTTAAAAATGTTTTACAATATTTCATAAAACAAATTGTTTTTCTGCTTTCTCTTCAATTATTTAGATAAATCATGTTATTGTTGTTATCCTGTTCTGATAAGCTAAAAACCACACTTCACTTTTCGAAAATTAATTAAGATAATTATAATTATTTTGATGATAAGACACTGATACAAGCAAAACCTGATTATAAGACACTCTACTACTCACGCGCGCCGCGATCTCCTTCTACCTTGTTTACTGCTCAAGCTTCAAAGTGAAGATGAAAAGTAAGGAGAATAGAGGATCTGATCAAGAGCTATAAAGTCGTTTTCCTCTCTGATGATATGATGGGCTCATATACACTCAAATCATTTGAATGAATGACTGGACCATCCAAAAATCCATCCATCCACCACCACCACCAAGAAAAACCAGTGTCACTGTCACTTACGCAAAATATAAGAATGGGATCTCATATATATTCTGTATTCTAACTTAACTTGTAAGTGTAAAGTGGGGAATAGTGACTTGACTTGAATAAGTAAAGGCTATACTCAAAAATGCTTAGACACTTTACTTTTTCATCCATTCCATCTTCCATCCTTCTCCTGCCTTTTTCTCCTTCTTCATCAGAGGATTCACCTACACATTTACTACGAAACAAAACGACACCTCAACTCTGTAATATTCAATACTATAAAATAGTTTTTGCCTTCCTTCTTCTTTAACTTTAACATAATAAGGTATATATTACACAGAGGAATACCCTTATATACATTGCTATTTACCAGAGAGATAATACGATGAGCTAGAATAACAATTGTTACATGGTTTCTCTCCGTCCAAGTCCAAGTTAAAGTGGAAATCTCTAGCCATCGTATCCATTATACCCCAGAAAAATAAACCCAAAAGAAAAGCTACTTGTTCAAAAGAAACTTTATTAAAGGATGAGTAAAAGGAATATAGATAAGCAGTAGGGATCCTGTGGTGGTGCTGCTACATAGTGTTTTTTCTTCTTCAAGCTGCTCCGTTCCTCTTATTAATATTACCTATTATTATTATGGATGAGCATAAGGTGATGGTGGTGCTGGCATAAGTAGTAGGTTCTCTTCTTCTTATTTTCTATTATCACTGTAATAAAAGCGTGTACAAATCCAGAAGTGAAGTCGTGTGATGTACACCACACGGATATATATATTTTCTATGCAACAGGCTCTGAAAACGTCTTTTGGTCAAACTTAAAGTTAAAATGTAGTAGTAACCCTATAATATTTCCAATAAGCATGTTACCACTTTACTTTAATATTAACATTTACCATCTATGCATGATTTTCTTCACTACCACCCGAGAGAAGATAAATATCATCGTCGTCTTCGTCATCTCATCAACTTTTTTAAAATTTTTTAAACTGATGCTGCTGTAACATGAGCAAGAAAACACTGTCGAAAAAATGCTAACAAGAAGTGTGTAAATATTACTTAAAAGTCTAAACTGCATTGTTATATATTAAGCGTATATACTTTCATAAAGATGATCAGAGAGCTGAGGAGGAGATGGAGGAGAGGATGATGCATAAAAATATATTATAAATATTTTTTTACTTGTAATCTACATCACATTTTTATTTGCTACCACACACATACATATTATAAGATGATTACATACCACCACCTAAGAAGAAAAACATAAAAAACAATACAAAAGACAGATTTGTTTGTGTGTACCTAAATATGTTATGTAGAAAAAGAAAAGAAAAAGTATTACGTGCCGTTGCCGTAATGTGTAAAGTGTGTGCATACAAGTATAATATCATGTTTAACAAATATATATTGTATTTGCTGATTTCCTTATGTATATTTTCTGTGTGGACTTGCTAACATGTTGTAGATGATATATACTTAAGTATACATTGTTCTTTCGCCTCTTTTTATGATCGGCTTTTTTCTAGTTGTTACATGATTTTCTTGTTGTGTTGTGATAGCAGCAAAGAAAGTTCTTGTTGCATGCAAAAATGCATCCTTGCGAGACATAAAGAAAGAGAAAGAAATGTCAGGTAAATCCGGTTCCTGTTCATGAATATACCGAATCTGTTTAGAATTGGAAAAACTATCTTAAAATATTAAAAATTAAAAATTGCTAGTATTCTCTTTCTTCAGCATATCCATATTTATATGCATGTTTTATATAGGAGACTACTTTCATATAAAACTGTACATTCCACATCTTCCATACAGTTTTTGTATATCACATTGATGTAGAAGTAGAAGTGTTTGAGTCAAATCAATAAATATTGGTTTCTCATCAACTCCAAAATGATTACAATACCTTTCTACAATACAGTAATATACACCAAAAGATTATGTATAGATTTCAATGTAACTTCAACTTCTCTCTTGCAAGTCGCATGCATTCAGTCGTGAGATTTTTTTTCAAAAGAACATCGCTTCTGCCTCCTCTCCCAATTTTTCTCTCTGTGTTCATCTCTCTCTCTCGGTATTTATTCTTCTCCTTGTTGTGGGTAAAGATTTTGACTGGCCTTTTCAAACCTTGTTTGTCATGATGAGTCCACATTACAATGGGCAACAAACACGTATAGAAAATAAATGGTATGCTGCTGGTTGTTGTGATACCTTTTATTTTCTTGTTGAAAAATTGAATCTTGATGATGATGGTAATGGTGGTGGCAAGGCAAAGGCAAAAGTATGTAGTAGTCGTTACAGTGGTGGTGGTGGGTGATGTGATGGTGGTGCAACAAGTTGTAATACAATTATACCAACAGCATTGCATTATTCGTACACGACGACGACGACGAGGAGAAGAGATGAAAAAAAAGCAACAGGACATTATACATGTCTATAGGATAGGAAGAGATGCAATCATGGTTGCTGTAGTGATATGGGTAAAAATGAAGGAAAAATCTTTGCCGAGAGATGAAGAGAGCCTTGAGCTCGGAAGAGCTTTAGCACCCTCTCATTCCTTATCCTGTGGTTCCTCTCTGTTAATATTTTTTGGTATGTTATCTATACCTACTCGTTCTATTATGTTTTTTTTTGTAAAATCGGACAAGGAATGATAATGATTCTTACTAAAGTAGAGAAAGAAAAGTGGAAAAAGAATTAGTCAGATTCATCTCTCCTCTCTCTTCTCCTTTTTATAGTGTGCTTTTTAACATAATCCCATTATTCTAGCCTAATGCATCATTTGATTCATTATCTCTCTCTTACACAAGCTATAAATGAATGACTCGTTATCTTTTTATCGTTGTCGTGTGTAAACGCTACTATGTCGCTTGGTGTCTATGCTTTTTCTTATGTGATTCGTATTTCTTTGGAAGATTTGTATTTTTTGTTGGGGAAAATTAGATGATGACAAAAAACTGCTTCTATAGTGCCAGGAAATGACGACGCATGTTTTTTGTTAGATGATGTTTTATACTGCTCAAAAGAGAGCATCAAAACGTTTGTAATTTTCCAGTAAATCAAGGATTTATAAAGATGATTAAGAAATAAAAGAAAGGGTTGACAAAACTACGTGTTGCAAAAAAGTTTAGCAAAAAATGTTTAAATTAACGCGAGTCGGAGCAGATGCACTTAAAAATATAGTCAGACGACATACATATATCACTCGTCGAGATTCTAATTGGTATCTAAATTGCTAAAAATTTTAGATTGTTTATCTCATGCTATCCTAAAATGTTAACAAATCTTATTGCAATCCGTATTTCTAGTTGATGTTTTTACAAATTTGTCGGTTCTGTCAAATGGATAATGAAACTGGTCAGATCCGGAATGCTTAAGAAGGGAATAAGAGAGATGTTCTTTTTAAAAGATTTTATTTACTTTAAAATTTTGCACAACATCAACATAAAATGACTTTTAGGTAGTTGATGACATATTCATATTTGAAACGTTCCATGGAAATATCGAATGTACAAGCAGTTGTTTATTTAGAAAGGTGACTCAACATGAAAAGGTCAAAGTAAGTTGCGAAAAAGTACTATCATCATCCTCACAATACTCATGTCTTTCAAGTCACCCCGTCTTTTTCCTGAGGCACTAAAAATTTGGCAATCCCTTACGGAAAGCATATTTATATAACAAACTTTTTTCTGAAGCAACTATAAATTTTGCACAGACATCTGCCTTTATGTCTCGTGTCTTTCATTACTCATTTCCTAACATTTAAGGTAGGTTATTTATTCTCTTTGTTCAAGAAATACGTTATGTCACCCAAAATATTAGCAAAAAACTATTTAGCAAGAGCAAGACGCAAATTGCAAAAAACTAAGAACGGGACAAATGTTTATAACAAGTGTAAACTGATCTTACAAATAAAACGTTACCTCATCTCCAACATGTTTTTCACAACGATTTTAATCCCAACTGCAATCGCTTCCTTCTTCGTCATCATCCTCCACGGTGGTTTTTTCCACTTTGGTTTTGAAATTATAACCAAGCAATAAATAAATCATAACACAAACAAACAAGCCTCATAATCTCCGTCATAATTCATATAACAAAAACGATACTAATTCTGGCCGCTTTATAAAAAGGGAAAAAAATTGCCACCAAAAAAGAACATCAATAATGTGTGTGGTAACATTCTCATCGTGATCATGATAAAAGTCGTCAATAAACCGTCAATGATGTTGGATTGTCGCATCTTTGTCTCTTGTCCATGTGAACTCTACGAATACGAATATTTATCCAGAGAGACAATAAATTACATTCATGTCAAAAAAAGGAAGACTTTTTGCGTTTGTTTTGGATATTGCAGTGCAATAAATAAACCTTTTGTCATCTTTTAATTTTCTGGTGTTTACAAGATAATAAATTCCAAAAACCGTGAGAAAGATGGTCAGTGAGGCTTTTCCATCATTTGAATGAAAGGGAAGAAAAGGATGCTATTATTTCCCTTATACTGACATCAACATCATCTTTAAACTTTACTTTGAAGATGATGTGGTAATAATGATGCTGATGATGAGGATCATGATGATGGTGACCTATGTTTTATTAGGGAACGTGCACCAGGGCAATAACAACAACAACAAATGCCACGCTACCAAAGGGAAAGCCCGATGAATTTTAAAGGAAGATGCTCCGAAGATCAGGGGACTTTTTTTCTCATCTTCGTCGAGGCGCAGGCAATAAAGTTAGGTTTCTCATAGCAACATTCTCATACTTTTCATCATGCAAGGTACAGTACGTGTAGTCCTTAAGCACCCACGCATACTAAATATATATATGAAACAAAAACCAACTAAAATCTCAACTAAGCAGATATTATTGTTTAAAAACCTGTCAAGAATTTGTCGAAATAATTTTTCATATTAATTAGTGAAATTATAAATCAGTCATCAGCTTTCACGGCAAAGCTTAAAGGAAATGAATTATCTGTAAAAAAATATATTGAAAAATAAGTAGGACTATAATATAATATATAATAAGAAAATATACGAGTCGTTTATGGGCTTGAGACCTGAAACTGAGACTTGATTTTGTCTGATGATGTTGCTTTCTGCTTGATAGAAATGCTAATGAGATGAGATGTGTTTTTTTAAACTGACAATGCATATTAGTAGCTTCTGCAAATGTGCAGTCGACTTTAAGTTGGTTAAGTGGACACAAAACTATCTGCGTCTTTCTTCCCAATAAAGTTTCATTTGCTCAATGGACTATTCTGGTAAAATAATGATTGGTATCTATGTATTTATTTACTTGTCTCCTTGTAGACAGCAGACACAACATAACAGCTCATCATCGACCTACTTTTTTACTCATTTCACCAACGATGAGCTTGAATCTCTGAACAAATGAACCGAAAGAATATATTTATCACGGACAGTATGCCTGAATGTTTTTCTTTTTTGATGATGGGGGCAGCGATAATATGTAAAAAATAATCTCATCTCATCAAGTATTCATTGCATGCTGATTTTATGCAAATTAATGAACTAATAAAGCTGCTGGTAGTAATTTTTGTTGTCTGGCATTGCATAGGACAAAAATTGTTTGTAGCATAATATCGTGTGCTGCAATTTTTATGGGAAATTATATCAAGATGAAGATCAAGATATATAGACATATTACATGGCAATTAGGCACATTATATTTATTGATTTATCTTTTTTAATCAACAATAATGAGGTTGCGTCGGACAAATAGAAAAATAATATGTCCTAGTTTTCTTGATGCGACTATTATTAATTTTGGCAATGATCTAGATGAAGTTTACCAAATCTACCAAGAAATTCGGTTATTTTTGGTAACTTTCTAGTTTGCGTCGGCATAAGAAAATAAAACTTCCTTGGTAGTTCGGATAGGAACACGTTTGTTTCAGAAGAAGAAAACATCATTCTAAGAAGATATGGTACAAATATTTTTTTGCAGAGGTGGTAAAAATATTTCTAAAAAAATATGTCGGCAAAGTAGTGTGGTTCAATGCGTTTCTGAGATGACGATGGTGGTGCCGCTTTGTGATTATTAGGGACGTTATAACTGGCATTATTGCATGACCACACGGCTCACTAACCAGCAATAAGTAATGGATGCGTTGGAACGGCAAAAAAAACGGCACCCAATTAGGTGTACATATACCTCTTATACTATCTAATATACAAACTTGTATATGTACAGCAGCATAAAGGAGGAATGCGATGCACTTGGAGATGCTTTAGGATTTTATTTCAGGTACAAAGTGGAGTAGCAAAGATTTCCTCCTGCGTCAGTTACTAAAAACATTAAGATCATGAAGATGACCACGACGGATATGGACACGACACAGTTATGCTAAATGGTGGTTTGGCAAATTTTAAATTTTTTAAAATACACTAAAGCTTTAATGGAATTTGCTGTTTTTATTCTGATTAAACTATTTTTTAAATGATACAACGAAGTTTTTCATGGCCATTAATTAAAACTTATGTAATTTTAAAAACTCGTAGAGCTAAAGTCTTTTTTCGTCCTTTCAATACTTACTATTGCCATGGGCCATAGCCTATCCATATTATTTACAATTACAGATATATTTTATGTGCTTCCTTTTTTTGGGTCTAGCCAGATCCTCTAATTGTTGATACGCATAAAGTACTGACCCCTTGAAGGATCCACGAAACCTTAACTTAATTTAGGACCTTACAATTTAGTATTGTTACAGACATTGCTAATAGGTGGCAGGACAACAATCACAGGAAAGTTGGTAGCAACTAACTAATTGTAAATGTGACCCATTCAATACTTGCTTTTGCTCTATCTACTGTGCAAGTACAATGCGACATTATTTACCCTTTCAACACCAGTTATTTCGGTTAAACCAAGATGGCATTCACGTTAAGAATTTTAGGGATTCAAATTATTTAAGCTGTTACTACTAATGCTTACGCCTTCTTACAAGCTAAAATCAATGCAATGAAATCAATTTAAAAGTAACAAAATCATCTCCAATCCAACAAATCTCCAGGAAAAAACATTTTGCCAAATTGTTTCTTAGTCAAACTGTTCATTTCGGTATTTTCCACTGTTTCTCCATTCGTAAGCGCATCATCATCATCAGTTATAACATGGAAGCAACAAAACTCCTCAGGAAGACAACACCGACACAAATACATAGAAAATGAGCAACAAACCAAACAACATATTATATATTTTTTACTGTTTCTCTTCTTTCGTATTCAGCATTGTTACATGCATGGATAAGTGGGCTGATTCCTAAATATTATTTCATTCCATTTCATACAACAATGCAAGCAAGCGATGATCAGTAGTGCAACAATGTGTTTCTCAGGTTTTTTTGAAGAGGTGTATGGCGGTTAAGATTCTAAAGAGGGTGGTATTCCAACTTTACGATCATGGCTGGTTCGTAGAGAGATGTTCAATTCTGAATTTACACACATGTACATATGCACATATTATAATAGTTTTTTTTGTTCATTTTCTCTTCTTCTTTTCTTGACTGTGCTCAGTCTTTAGAGAGCTCACACACAAAACAACAATAACAACAGGTAAAGGTAAAGCAAAGGTAAAATATATAAAGCTTTTTGATCTTTTCCCTTGTGGTTGGTCGAGAATCACTGGTTACTTTTTACCTGTATTTTTGGATGCCAAGGCAAAGTGGTCGTGATTGGTTCATTGGGCATTCCCATGCCTAGTGATGGGTGCGGCATATCCTCATTACAAAGCACATACATATATTATTATAAGCGTTTTCTACATTGAAAAATAAGCTTAATACTTGCATATCGCAATCACATTACCGGATAAGTACTTCTCAAAAATTAGCCGAGATTTCGGAATCATAAATCGACACATGAAAAGTAATAGCAATTGCAAGTTTGCTTATGCGCTTGTATTTGCATTTCTTTAAAAATCAGGTGCATTCGAATAAGCTAAAAAGCAAAAGTAAAAAGTAAAAAGAATCCATCAGTTTTACGGAGTATTGGCATGAGTATTTTGTTGGGGAGTCAAATATAAATGGAGCTTTGGCATTTGTACTGGATACTTACTAGAAACAGAAACTACATGTAAGTTTTAGGAACGAAAGTAAAGATGAATTAAAATTCATAGAAATATAAGAATTAAAGTAATACTTATATCATTCAAGTTTCGTTCAAGTTCAAGATGTAGAGTAGAAAAAAAGGAGAATGTCATAAGAAAATTAAATGAAATAGTAGATACGGAAATACCTATTCAAAAACTCACCATTATTGGCATTGAGAGATGTGAAGGTTGGAAAGATAGAAACAGAAAATGACTGATGTCTAGGCGTCCGGATTACAGGAATGCAGCTATTCTTTTGGAGTTGACGATTGGACGAGCTTGATGAACTTTTTGGAGAAGATGAGGTATATATTTTTTGATGAATGTTAAGACTAGAGCGTGAGTCGAGTGTTCGATCTAGTCATGGCAAGTCAAAATATCATGAAAATA
>JAQFYG010000543.1:0-28542 GCA_034694325.1 Entomobrya corticalis | reverse complement strand
TGAAATACATTATAACTGACAACCAGAATATTATGCATGCGGAATACAATAGTATGCATTGTTTGAGTATGCGGTTGGTTGTTGGTGTTAGTTGGGTTAATCATCCGACCTGTTCAAGATAAATATGATCGTGCTACTACCATTTACTACTGTATTACTACACAAAAAATATTCATCATCATCAATATCTGACGAGCCTTTATACCAACAAACAGCACATGCACAATAATAATATATTACTTATTCATGAATGCCCAGCACACTGCTGCAAATTGAATGCAAAAGTTAAAGTTGCACCGCAACATGTCACTTTTTTACATGAGTACACAAAAACATCAATAAAAATATCGATAAAAAGAACACCATTACTTTCGATCACATTGAAATCAAGGCTACGTTAGAACAACAAAAACAGCAATCAAAAGAGATATTTGCTCTTAGAAAAGAAAAGAAACAAACAACAATATATGCAAAAAATGTGGAACTAACTACGTGCCTTTGCAGCAGGCATTATTTACAAATAATATTGTTAATGATATGAAAATGAAGGGAATGCTAAAATAAAAGGTGATTTTTATTTATTGGTCACTGCCGATTGCAGCTTGTATACTTTGAATTGAATTATACAAAGAGAAAACACATAATTGTGATTGATATTTTTTAGATAGCCTCTCGCTCACAAAACGATACACAACTTTTATCTGACAATGACAATAACTTTGATTGCTTTTGGCTATTAAGCGTCTGTGTTTTGTGATGAAAGAGGCCATTACATTAAATTAAAGTGTGGAATATGCTCATGTTGTTGTTATTGATCATGGTGCCAAAAAGAGTCAACAAAAAACGACGACGGTGTAATAATAGGTGCAAGGTAAGTCAAGGTTTCTTTTTTCCGTGCTGCTGACAGTAGTAGAGGTATTCAGCTACAAAAAAGAGAATTATAATATCATGATTGCATTGATTTGCTGTCTCCCTGGGACTCGACTGGGAACTCGTCATGATCCTCAAAACAAATCATGCACACAGCAGCAGTGGCAGTAGAAAATTATTCAAATGTTTGCATGTTGTATGATACATCGTATAAAAATATCTACATATTGTAAAGTTCGTATTTCTATGAAGATATTTTACTGCATCATCATGAGATTTTTTATTTCTCTGTCAGAACTCAGAACAATAATATATGATATGCAAAGGAATCATTGAAACGTGACGACAAGAAGCGTTATATGAAAATACCGGCTGTCGTCAAAATGAAGGAGCACAGTGAAAAAAAACGCGTTTTTGTTTAAGAGGAACCTCTAAGAGTACACACGAAAAGGGAAGGCGAAATGGACGCTGACGACGACGACGCATCGTTTACAAGCTGGTACAAAGCAGTTGGCACAAAAATGAAGAAAAAAATGTGAGTGAAATAAAGAAATAAAAAGAATAAAAGATGAGTCTCTCACTCACACTTTTTCTTCTTTTAAAAACACATGAATATAAAGAATTCTTCGCATGATCTTCATGTTCATAATAATGGTTGCAGTGACTTGTAGTAAAATATATAATAAAAAAGGCCAGAAAGAAGACCTCTTCTCTAGTTTTCTTGTCTTGTCTTCTTGTCGGGTATAGCCAGAGAGGGAGGGATATCCACTTCCAAATGCAATCAGAAAAACACATCTGTATGTGAAAATTCAAACCTTGTAAAACAACCATATTATTTTCTAGTACCTCTACGTTTTTTTCTGGTAGTAGTAACGTCTGTGAAGCCAAACGTCATGATCATCATCATCAACCATCATGTGCTGTTGTCTGTTGTATAAGGTACTACTATTCTTCTTTTTTTGATGATCACGACGATATACTCTGAAAGTTTGAGTTGTTCTTGGCTCCTTTGTCTAGAATCATCCTCCCAGGAGATCTAGCAAGGAGAATTGAAGAAATTTTGTCTGATAGCCATGCTAGAAGTGAACAGCAGGCATCACCACCACAGAGAGCACACCATCATCATCATGATCAGTATGAAAAACCACCTCTAAAAAGAATCTCTGAAGTGAAAATTGTTGAACTGAAAAAAGGAACAGAAGTTACGGAATGGATGGACAATCGTATTTGTAATGACGACGACGGGAGCATGATACGATGTTTAATGCATGGCATGGTTACTGCTCCGGGTGCTGGCTGCTGCTTCTCCAGTAACAAACAATGGAAAAAATATATTTTGTGTAATGGGGTAGTAGCCAGTATGCATTACCACGGCCAACTACTACTTTCATCTCCATAGGTATACTAAGCTAGCAGAGGAATCGGTTTTTATCTTCTCTCTGGTCAAGTCAGAAGATGAAAAGTCAGAGACGAGGTTTTGAGTAAGTAAGGTAGACACCTTAGGAACCAGCAGCAAAGAGACGAGAGTGCTCCTAAATGTGCATCATGGATGGATGTCGTCGACCGTAGCCTGTTTTGTTTAAACATCAGTTTTTAAGAAGCTTCTTATGCGTGCCTCTCCCTTTCTCGACATCTCCAGGATTTTTCTTTCTTTAGGAAAAAAAAGTTCCCTTATAATCACTTGTTTTACATCTTTAATGGTAGTTGGCTTGTGAGTATTCTTTTCACTTTATTTTTTCGCTAGGTAGATTTGAACTCAGCCAAAGTGCTTTTTCACACACAGCGACAAGAAGACCACCGCTTTTTCAATGGAATTTAACACACGACGACATGTGAACACATAATGCGAGTGCACTGCCCACTTTTTGTATTATTATGCAATCATTAACAAAGAAAAATTCACAGCTTTGCTGGTAAGACCGACAACGACATATTCGGTTGTTGTCCCATCCTCAAATCTTATACAATGTTTGATGGAATGCTGGAAGATTTTCTATAATGGTTTAACCATCTTAATGCATCTTAACACCTAATCTTGTTGGACTGCAACCGTTTCTAAGGACAAAGAGCAAATGGAAATAGTAGATTCATTGTAGTCCAAATGTTTGTTAGAATGATATTCACAGATGAATTTTTATTGAAATGAATATCATTACATCTGCTTCTGGTCTAGAACTTAATGAACATCACAATAATATGAATGTATCCAGTTCCTAGCACAACCAGTCTTGTTAAGGTTTGTTTTTAGGTAACTACTTTCCCTTATCTATATATATCCATTTATTCGTATCCCTTATTTAAATAATAAAGTTTTTTATGTTTTCTGGCTCGTTGATGAGTTTCTGGCATAGATTCAACTAAAAATTACTCATACATAAGTCATTGGGCAATTACAACGGATGACTTTACTGTTAGATCCACATAGTACGAACATTGTTGAGCATTACGGTCAATGCATAAATATATTATGATCTTTCTTCCCTTGATTCCTTTACAAATTATTAATAACAATTGTTAATGTGATTCCCAAAATATAATCTACCCACATTTCTGGGGGCTATCCAAAAATGGAAGTTTTCTGCATAGTGAAATGTTTAAAAAGCTTATACAATTCTTCTCAAGGGAGTGAAACTTTTTTCTATAAGCAAAATATAAACCGTCTTGCCTTTCCGAAGGCATACACTTCACACCTCATAATCATTTACCTATTTTTTACATTCCATAAAAAATACCATCCTCCACGCCATACAAATGCATACAAAATACTAAATGCCTATTCATCTACTCTCAAATTAAACATTCAGGATCATGATGACGTGGGAAGGCAGGAGATGATGAGGTCCATTAAAGTCCAATATCCTAAAAACAATCAGAAAGCCTTCCACTTCTTCAACCATCAACATTCAATCCTGGTTTCATTTATTTATTTCCGTCTGAACAACTTATCATCCGCTCGAGGCAAGGTACTTTCCTACCACTACTACTCGACCTGCATGTGAATATCTTCCCAAAGAAATGCCTGAAGAAAATCTTGTATCCGTGTTTACTTTTGCCGTTGGTAAATACGAAGAAGGGGTTTTCTTCTTCAACCAAATTCTTGCCACAGGGTACAAATGGTGCCGGAGCCGGACAGTACTCACAGGCACGTTTTTTTCATTTTTAGAATCCACCGATCCACCACCTACCTACCAACACAGACAGTCCGAAAACAGCAGCATATTTACGGACAAAGAAACGACACAGGAAAAAACTAGGTAAGAAGTAAGAAATGCAGTGGAGTGTAAAAATGGTCTTTTTAATTTTTTCCTGACTCAAGCTTCCGATGAAAGAAAGGGACGTAGAATTCTGAAAGCATCATTATCGTGAGCATTCCTAGTCAACACGAATCCTCGACTTCCTCTTCCCTTAAATAACTTGCTTGTTTGCTCCTGCTGCACTGCAGAAGGAATCAAGATGATGGTGATGGTTCAGCACAGAATTTGAAAAGAAATTCTACTCATAGTGATAATAGAATGTCATATATTTATGTAATGGGCTTCATTCTACTTCTTAGTGTAATAATAAATGCATTACTATTGTACATAGAAGTATAATAGTACATACTTATTATATATAAATTATAATGCCAGTAGTATGATGATGATGACGATGAACAAAGGATGAATTAAACCTGCTTCATGAAAAAAATACCTTGTAAACTCTTCCTGGCTTCACCGGCTGGTTTTTATTTTTCGTTATATCCACACGTACCTTCGACTAGAAACACTGTATGTAATTGAGATGGAGAGGGGTAAAAAATAGAAAACATGTAATAAAAAGGGTTTCTCCACTTTCAACATTACTATTTTAGTATGGTAAGCAAGATAAAGTAGATATTAAAACTGAAACTCAAGGATATATAATATATCCAGAAACACATCTACATACGTACATACTTTTACTACTTTATTATGAATTACGTTTAAAGGTTGAATGTATCTAAACTTCTAAAAATACGTTGTGTGAAAAGTCAACATCATGGACAACGGGTAACCGAAAAAGAGAGAAGAGGTACGTAGTTGTTGGAATGGACACTACTTAAAAGGGTAATATCTTCAAAAGCAGCAGCATAGTCCAAGTCACAAGTTGAGAATAGCATCACTTTTTTATTATTGCGTACATAAGAAATTGAAGGAAATGAGGACGCTTGGAAACGACGATGCTATGAAGAAACGCTTACTGGAGCAATGCTACTTTACTTGAAAGAAAGAACTTTATATTATGTCTAACTAAAACATAAGTAAATACAAACTACTACCGTTCGTTCCTTACTTTCTGATTGACGATAATGCGAAGCTAGAAGCGATAAAAATGAAATGAGAAGCAACGTACGTGGTAATCCCAACAATAGCAATAAACTAGGTGTCAGAGATTATCCGTAGCCTCTAAGAATAAAGCAGGAATTATTCATTATATTGAAACTGGACGTGGCCCTGGTCTTTGACTCGGGATGGATAAGAAGAAGCACATGACTTGATAAATTCTTTTGGAGATAAGAACTACAACGAAGATAAAGAAAATGAGATGAGTTGGACAACATGAGGTAAACAAAAAAGTGAGGAATGCAGGCTCATCTCATCGCTTCTTGTCCTTAGTGTACATTTTCTATCTTGGAGAAAAAAAAGCTTCTGAATGCAGCCGTATCATACTTATCAAATCATGATCAATGATGTCAGATGTCGTAAGGTTTCAGTTACTGACAAACGAGGATCTAGCATAACTGCTACGTATAGTTGGTATTTATTCGTGCTAAGAATTACCCATAGCCATCTGGATATATTATAAAAATGATAGTTTTAAGCATAAAATGTCTATCAGCTTTTGTTTATTGCATCAACTTAATATCATATTTTCGTATACCTACATATATTTAGTATTTATAGATGCACATATACCAAAAAGTGAAAACCACTTCCTTAAAATTTCATAAAGATGATACCATTAGTTTATAACCCAATTTTATTTTGTCAGCTAAATTCACAATGTCTCAGTTTGCCCCATGGTTTGTTGTCAGAGTCAAAGCTCACTGTTGAGTGATGATGAAGATACAGCTACAAATACATACTGTTTTGCACTGCTAATAGTGCACTTGTGTAGAAACATTTTCGATTTTTTCTTTACTTTCTATTTACAATTACATATGTGAAATTGTTTCTCTAGCAAAATGGAGGAGTAGCATTCTCATGTAGCTTGATTACTGCCTAGCATCGAGTTGATGCAAATATTTATGTGCATTTACTATCAAATTTTGAATTGTTCTTATGAGATAATTTGTAAAGTCACAATACAATACAATTAGACATTTACAGCAATATTTAACATCACAAAATTTGCATTTCTTGGCCTCACTACCTAATCTTCCGAAGCTGCATTGTTAATTTATTGTTGTGGATTCATTGTCAGTGCTAGTGGTATATGGTAGTTGAGATATGAGATATGAAAAAAGGAACCTGGGTGCCTCTGAGCGATGTTTTTACTTCCAAACCAAAACTGAAAAGAGCGAGATGAGCAAGTAACCAGACCTCGTATTTACCATCATGCACTCCATCTAGCAAGATATTTCATTATTTCTACCAAAACATTTCAGGCCTTAATGAAATCACTAAAAAAAGGCAATTTTCATCAGTTATTATCCCATTTCCAGTTAACAGAGATATTTATACTGTATCAAAGTTTTTGCCTATGTAAAACGTACTATGCTATTTTTAATTGGATTATTATCAATTTCCCGTATATGGTAGCATTTTTGATTTTAGCAGCATTTTCCACAAAAATGCTTTTACCATGCGTAGTTTAATGTTGCATCTTGCTCATATTCACATGCCCAATGACTTTGCATTACTTTATCAGGAAACTGATTTATCAAATAAATTTGCATTTCCTGCAAAGCGGGCCAATAAACGTTTCATGGGTATATCGATGTGAATCATGCCGTTCTGAAACGTTTAAACAGACAAGTCGATACTCGTTCTGAAGTATGTAGTACTATTTTATCTGTCTGATATTTCATCAGCAATTGTGCACTAGTCGTTTGTTGCATCAAACTTGTGAAAGTTATGTTAATTCGAGTTTTGCCCATTTTCTTGATTAGTGATCCAACTCATTTTGTTCACTGTTTGCCCATCTCTACATCGTTTTCACTCAAACAAAAAACGTTCCCTACAAGAGCAAGTGTCTGCCCTAGTGGAAAATTGGGATATATACGCAAACATTTCTAAAACTATCATTCTCATGTGAAGTTTAAGCGCTAAAATACAACGAAACAGTTGTAATCTTTGATCACATATAGAGGTTACAGTACCTGGTATTTCAACGCAACTGCTGCTTTATTTCCTGACATCACAGCATAAAGGATTATTAACAAGGTTTTCCCTAGTACTGGGCCCGTTCTTAAGAGTTATATGATTATCAGTACGTTTGGGCTAGGATATACATACGTGCAAGAGCCGAAGAGGTATACCACATCATGACAGCATAACGTATTTTTACGACAACAGTAGCCATCACAAAAGTAAAAGAAAACAAGAAAATATTTGAACATAATTGACATTTTCCTGGAAATTTTACGTATATTTTAATAGAATTGTTACAAGGTTTTCTTATGAATTGTGAAAGTTTCTTATATGGTGAGTTTTCCAAAAATTTCTGTATGGAAAACGTTGCAGTGACAATATGCAACATATTTTAAGAAATGATCTGGTGTGAAATGGCATCTTTTCCTTGTCAAGATTTTCTAAATAATGTAGAAAAGTATAAAGTTTTTATAAAAAGTGTAGACTGGTCAAATTGCAATAATAGCTTTCTTGAAACATAAGAGAAAAAGCTTGAATTACATTTTTACACAACTTACTATGCAATTGTTACGGGTTGTGTATTCGTCATAATGATGTTTTGTTCAGAAAGATGGAATAGCGTAAGAACTCTATATTATATACTCATACACTTGTTCATTTCTAAAAAGAATTATTTTAGTTAAAGCTTTCATAATGATAAGAATGTATCATATTGCCCCTTTCAGTGACATCAGTAGATGTATAGAGAAATGAGAAACAGCAGCAGCACTGTAACTTGGAGTCAAAGGTGAAAGGAGTCGTCTGCATTGGGTGCGCGCGCCGTCTATGTGTGAACACATTTTCATCGGCGAACGTCAGCACTGTAATTTTGATAGTTACTAAAATGAACCGTGCAAAGGCTTCCAGCTCGAAGAGCCACGCATCAGCATCCGCCGCATCTGCGAGTGGACACTCCTCTGCCTCAACGGCAGAGGGGGATGCGATGCGACCGAGCAGAAAGAGACCAGCCCCGTCCAGTTCCAGCTCTAGTTCTTCGACGTCGACTTCAACTTCATCCTCCTCCTCTTCCTTGCAGCAAATGATGTATAATGGTGCCTCCTGCACAAGTTTGCATATTGGCACAGAGCCGAGCGAATTTTCAGATTTTGTCTGTTCAATATGTATGGAAGATATGAATGAGCCAACAATTACATTTTGTGGGCATACCTATTGTCGAGGATGTATAAATGAAACGATAGAGACTTCAACTAGATGTCCTAAATGTGGTACACATTTAACAAAAGAAAAATTATGTCCGAACTTTGCTCTGAGTGATGTGATGGCTCGTTCCCGTACTGCTACTGTAAAAGCATTGACGGCTGAGATTTTTGAGTCTTCTTCTTCTTTGAGTACAGTAACACCTCCAAGTGACGTTGTCAAACTATTAACTAATGCTAATTATGATCATTTAAATTTAAACGACCTTGATAGACTACTTTTAGTATTGCACAGACGGAGAGAGATAATGGCGTCTGATGATGAAGAATATAAGAGGAAACTACTGCACGAATTTTTGTCACAGTTATTGAAAATAAAAAGTGCACATATGGAGCAGCTAACTCGGGAGATTTCTTTAATTAATCGAGATATAACTGTTGTAAGGACTAGTAACGTGCTTAATGATTCCGGGGGTCCTGCGTCTACAAGTAAAGATATGAAAGTTGAAAGTTGCTCAAGCTCGTCAGGAATTGGTTTCAATACTCAGCCGTTGAGAAATGTAGAGTTGGAGCAACAGTCTTTAAGTGCTCGTAAGAAGCGAATGTACAATCATTTTGACGAGCTCACCCAAGTCTACTTTGACACGCGGAATTCAGAAGTTTTCGATAACCGGAGCTATGACGCAACTGTCCCAAATGGACAGACGGAAGTTGAAGATATAGAGATACTAGATCGGTTTGGAAGAACTTTGTCACATATAACGCAATACCATGGCTTAAAGCCACTTGCTACACTCTCATATAGTGCAGACATGCTATCCAACTCTAATATAGTCTCCAGCATAGAATTTGACAAGGATAATGAGTTTTTTGCTATTGCTGGCGTTACCAAAAAAATCAAATTGTTCGAATACATCAACGTGATAGGATCTTCTGTTGACATTCATTGCCCTAGTGCTGAACTTTCGTGCAACGCCAAAATCAGTTGTGTGGCATGGAGCAACTATTATAAAAACAGTTTGGCAAGCTCAGACTATGATGGTTGTGTGTCGTTGTGGGACGCGTCTACATGTGCACGTGTGCGGTAAGTATACTATAATTTTATTTGTTGTTAGTATTTTACTCTCACGACAACTTTCACTTTTAACTTAAATATCAATGTACATGAATCAATTATTTTTCTGATTCTACAGGAGCCTTAGTGAACATGAGAAGCGAGTGTGGAGTGTAGACTGGAGCAATGGGGACCCTCGTCTATTGGCGTCAGGGTCTGACGATTCTAAAGTAAAACTATGGTCAACAAACTCGGAGAGATCTATTGCAAATTTGGAAGCCAAGGCAAATGTATGCTGCGTAAAGTTTTGTCCCGAGAGTACATATGTGATAGCTTTTGGTTCTGCCGACCATTGTGTGCATTATTATGATTTTAGAAATCCTAGAGAGCCTCTTGGTGTCCTTTATGGCCACAAAAAGGCAGTTAGTTATGTCAAATTTGCATCTAAAAACGAACTAGTTTCGGCATCAACAGATAGTAATTTAAAGTTATGGAATTTAGATGAGTCGATGAGTTGTATTAGGTCTTTCACGGGGCATATAAATGAAAAAAATTTTGTAGGGCTGGCAACTGATGGAAATTACATTGCTTGTGGTTCTGAGAATAATTCTCTATACTTGTATTATAAATTTTTACCCAAACCGTTATTTTCTTTCAAATTTGAAAATCACAGAAGTATGCTTGAACGCCCCAAGCCAGACGAGTCGCCAGAATTTGTTTCCGCAGTTGCATGGAAAAAAGGTTCACCCGTCGTAGTGGCGGCAAATAGCCAGGGAGCTATAAAAATCCTGGAGTTAGTTTAAGTAGATATTTAGGGCAGTGAGGTGGCAGGAAAAAAGTCACATGTTTTATCTAAAGGAGGTTATAATTATTGTAATATTAAGTAAATTATTTTGGCATTAAAAATTTAATTTTTATCTTAATTACAAAGTTGCATACTTGCCGTGGGCCTTGAACTTTATTATAAGATGTGGTATATATAGGACGTCGATTATCATCACGTTGTTATGTATTTATATAATCAATTATAGTTACAGTGTGTTAAACAGTTTTAAGGCCGCTCATTTAAGGCCTATGTTAAATTGAATTTTCACCGGCTTGTGACTTTTCCAAAAGTGCATATTTTTCTTTTGAGTTTCATTTTCTGGTCTTATATTTTCCGGGGCTACAATAATATTAAAATTTTTTTTGAACTGCAGTTGCAGGCGTAGAAATGCTGTTATATAGAAATGCCTTAAAATTGTTTAACACACTGTACAACAATAACTTCGAACTATTCTCCGCGCTTCCATAACATCACATTGAAGTTTTAACTACATAAATGACGCATTTGATTCAAATTTTCATAGTTAAAATTGAATAAATAAAAATGTTTAATGTTTTGACGAAAAGAAATTATTTTCGAAAGCGTTGTCTAATTATAAAACAGAATGGATGGATTATTTTGAATAACTGTCCGATATGTTACATAAGGATTAGGACTCGGAACGTGCAAATGATTTCACTTTAGGACTTTCTCATGTCCCCATCCCATGAGATGAGCCAAACATCACTTCTTGAGCTTTTCCGCATTCCCACTATAGCTAACCAGGAACCGTCAAGTGTACTTAAGTTTGAATTTATGTTACTAAAATATAAAAGATGATTCACAGTACGCCAGCGCCACTAACTATAACTTATAAACTGACTTTTGAGAGAACATGGCCGTGAAGCGTGGAAAAAGCATTCATTTGTCGGGTTCTAATAAACATGCATCGCCTTTTAAATGCACACAGTTATAGAAATAATCATACGCTTTACATTATTGGCTTGTTTGCTTGTATGCATTTTGGGGCAATGTGCGTGTAAGTATTTTAGGGTTTCAACTTCTATCCTATTTTAATAAATGCAACAATAAAATATGTAGCTCTTTTGGAAGACACTTCACTAGCTGTTACTTTTAAGCTTTAAGATTTTTATTTCATTTTGTATTTATTTATATCATCTCATTCTACAAACGGTCATCACAATGTTGCATAGTATATATATACTCTTATCAAAATTATTGCATTTATTTTAATCAATTTGTAAGCTTTTCATTAAGTAAATTATGTTTTGTTTTATATGATAAATGATAATATATTATACACTGCTTACTTTAAGTTTGGAACTATAAATTGATTATAAATTGATTTTGCTGTGTTAATTTACTTCATTAATTGTATGTTGCCACAGGTAATTACTTCAAATACTCGGAGTCAAACTTAAAGAGAGCGTAAGCAGAATCTACTTGCGAGTCCTTTACGATGTCGGAAAGGAGTTTGACGTAGTTTGCCAAATGTTTAATTCGAAGAACGGAGTTGTGGTGAAGACGTTCCGCCAAGAATTCAGCAAACTAAAATTAACATGAAATTAGGAATAAATCATCACGACTTTTGCTAATTAATTTTTTAGTATTTTGTTCTGTTTTATAGTGTTTTTACTCACCTCGGAATCATGAGGAACACCCTGTCCATGGTTAGCAAGATGAGCTAAGTGCAGAGTCTTTGTCGCAGTTTTCCTCTCCTTGTCAAGTGCCTTGCTGAGGGCTTCGATTTCCTTGAGTTGGTACTGAGAATTGATAACTACTGGTCCAGGCATCTACATTTTAATTTTAAAATTTTCCAAACTATTGTAGCCAAGTCTCAAGACAAGTTATCATCAGTACTCTATGACAGTTAAAGATATCATTACGTCAATTATAAAGTCCTTCTTCAATGTACCTCCACGTTCTATCGTGTGGAGGAGAAGGGAAATTGCTTCATTCCAGTTGTCATCAGAAAGCTTCCCGAAGTAGGAGGCGAATCCTGGTCTATTATACTTCCATTCTTTGAAATGGCTTGACTAATAAAAACATAATTTAGTATATGTAATGTTAACTGCTCTATTTTTCAATTTCCTTGCTTATAAAAAATGCAATAATAAATTACTAACCATCAAAAGATACTCAAATGAGGACTTGAATTGCTGGGCAATCAAATCATTGGTTTCACCGTTTACTCTCGGGAAGGCACCCCATTCTGCTGTGCATTTACTTTGATCAAAATTGGTCAAAGCTGCAAAAAAAAATAAAAGTCAAATTTCATAAGATATCAAAGAAATTAGCATGGAACATGTTTTTGAATAAAAGTCTATCAAAATAGTTTTCAAACTTACGAGACCCACTGACGCATTGAATGTTATCGTAACAGGAAAATCCACTACCAAACGTAACCCCCACTAGGCTGACCAACGCCAGAAAAACAACTTTCCACGCCATGATGACTGAAATTCCACTTATAAGCACGCTGCAATTGCAATCCTCTCCAGACAAAACTAAAACCCTCTGGCCTCAAACAAAAATGAAATTTTCACAAAAAGTCTCTTTTCGCTTATAACATGACAAGTTCCTGAACAGAACACTCTCAACACACTGATCTCAAGTTCTACCGGAATGATCAACCTTCCTCCTGGACAGCTAAACAGTCCGAGTTCACTTATTGGCACGTAGACTTGCGATAATTTGATAATGATAAACTACAATTGTTTACTTTGGATAACAATTGTTAAGAGAAGATTGGCACTTGATTGATCACAGGATGATGTTTGTGCAACAACGTTTGCTCTCGCTTGACAAAAGGCTCAGCGTTGCAGTGTCAGCATTTTTCACTTGATACAAATGCCAGGTGCCCGCGTGTGTAGGTATGTACTCTTTGAATTTACACAGCAATTTTCTGGAAACAATAACGTTCAGTTTTGGAAGGTTAGTCTCTCTGCAAAGAGTAATACTTATTTTGTGATGGATAAAATGGTTTTCATCTTTGGACTACTGCTTTACGTTTGCATACGCGAGTGAAATTGGGAGCTTATTCCATAGAGTCATCAAATCCATGAAAACGCTGCGATCTCTCTGAGCTGCTGCTGTAACATAGCAATGTTAACGTCATATCACATCCCTCAGAGAAATCTGTTATGAAATGAGACTCACTCGATATGTGAGAGAGCATGTTAGCATTGCATGGTATACGAATCAGTTATTACGCTAATTTTTGTGGAGTATGTGTGGAGTGTGGTTAAAGATAAGATAATATGGAGTTTAAACCAATCTCATTCAAGTATAAAGATTGACAAGTATATTGTTAATATGGACGGAGCAGTAATAAAAAAGACTTCTTGTGCACTGACGAGGGACAAAGAAAACTTTAATAGGAAAAGGTTGAAAACAAGTATGTGTGTACTTATGTCTATAGAATATCTAGGTAGTTTTGTACTTTGATACTGTTTCTTGACTTTCACAGTAATGATGATGTTCGAACAAGTTGAATTTCAACTGCCACTGCATATATCACTGAGACGAATTTCAGTGACTTTTTGGAGGATAAAGTGGCATTGCCAAAGAATATTGCGCTGTAAATCGTAAATTGTATGCGAGAGAAATCCTCAGGAACCGAAACCTTTTGCTGTTTTTTCTTTAAAGATTCGCAGAATCATCAAAGGAGCATGTCAGTGTTTCGATAAAATTTCTAAACAAAAAATAGGTCAAGCATGGAGAGTAATTTTATATTTAATGCGTATAGTATCGAGTAACATCATTTATGTAGTGGGGTATGTCAGCATCATGCATTTATTTGTAGCCGCAATTATACAAAGGAGTCCTAATCGATTGGAGGTAAAAGTAAAGATAATAATATCAAGGAAGAAAAGTGGGTTTTTATAAAACATGAAAATTATATACTCGGATTTGTTGGATGGTTAATGGGACACTTGAGAACAGATAATTTGTCTGCTTTTTGCAGTGTGCAAAAATCAGTAGCCACGTTTTATTCCGTTTCGTCAACAAATATGGTTTGCATGCAATTGAGTTGGTTGGACCGTTGAAATATTGACTGACACATATTTAAATATATTGCAAGAGTAAACGCGTGTTTAATTCCTGATTTCTTTACTTTAAAAATTACAATCCAGTGCTCTTTACTTGAATCACACGTATATTTACAAGAAAAACTGTCTCATGTTAGGTAATTATATTACATACATGTATATAAGCTCATAATATTTTAAAAGTCAGCACTTTTCCAGTTCAACGTATCGAGTAAATAAAAAACACAAATGGATTGATCATGTAAGACGCAATAAAGAAGCATGCACAGTTACACAATAAACAAAGACGGTGTTTATGACAGCACAACAAGATATTTTTGTAAGTAGTTGGCAGCAATAATGAATGCACAGTAGTAAAACTTCTTAGTTTCATGCGATAAGGAATTTTTTCTCATTTCAACTCTGAAACTATGAGCCATCATAATATTATTTAATAAATATTATTCTCGTATTCAGCAGTAGCAAACATCCTGCTTGTAATAGGATCCCAAACAACATCTCACAAATAAAAATATCTTTGTCGTTCGTCAGTCATTGCAATGATGCAAACAAGCCAAGTCAAGTCGTCATATTCATGTGACAATAAATACGGAAACATGAGATCAGTTCATGACAATGTAGGTACTTTCAAAAGAAAACGTACGAGGATGGCGACTTTGACTTTTTGACATCAATTTAGTTTTGAGTATGAAATTCGTTATTACTAACATTTTTCAGCGAAACCATTTTCAGGGACACTGCAATCTGCAGTTTATATTATTCATAAGATGATAATTTTTAATGTTCACTTAATTTACTTCATTTCTCTTCATTAACAGTAATCATAATGACATCGGTTGAAATACTTAACATTACTTGATAATAATATGCCAAATGTCTGGTCTTTTTAGTTTGTACTTATACAATATTCAGCTAGTCTGATCTAAAATTTTGACCATTAGACTTAAGTAGATAAACGTCATGACTATATATATCTATGCTTGATATAGTATATCAAATTCAAAATTAAGCACGGACAATGGACAAGAAGATGTGTGTTTCAATTTCATAGTTTTCGGTACCGCACAGAACAGTTAAATAAAAGGCTGGACTTGATTAACTAGGTTTCATGATATGTTACTACTCATATTATGAAATGTTCAAAAAAATATTGTCATTGTCGTCACCATAAATATGATAAATCAAAAGAACAAAGGTAGATACATTGGGACATCTTGTTCTCTGTTGTTTCAAATAAACGTTAGCCTTTATACAGAAACCAAGTGTAATTAAAATCCCTATTAAATCCCAGTATGAGCAAGTACCTGAAGACAAAGCAAAAATAAAAAATGTGTAAATGAAGTATTTAGTGTAATTGTATTTCTTATGTAAATAGCTTCAAACCAACTTTTATTAAAGTTCAAAATTTTGATGAAATATTTTCCAACAAAATACTTTTGACGTGGGCAGACATACTTTTTCCAGAAGAATTCTCTAAAGTCGACACTTATGACTTACGATTAGTCTGAAAAACTGTTCTCCCCTACTTTTCGAATGGACTCATTACACAACGAGATTATTTATTATATAAACATGTTTGCCACCGCCGCTCTAAATTGCTTTGTCATCAATTAATATAGCTGGAGAATACTTATTTTTCACATTTGAAACATTATATATGATCTAGATATTACTATTTAAGCTTGTGTATTCTATTTATTTGCAGAATCATTCATCCAATCAGCAAAACGAAACGTTTGTTTGTCAGTGGAAATCTTCAATTCAAGCAGTTGTTTCACATCATCATATAATCATGACCAAATATTTTCACCTAGGCAAAAATAAAAGTCCAGTTCCTGATAAGAGCAAACGTTACACTTGTATAATGACATGATATTTGTCACATACATTGTCATGCATATTATTTTAAAAGTTTAGGTCGATATTTTTCTGTACTCAAATACTTTTTTTTTCCACGCTTCAGCTTTGTTCATCGTAAATATGTACAAAGGTTATTACCACTATCAAAATTATTATCCACTACCCACTAGAACCGAACCACCATCAGCAGGACAGTAACCGCAAATTTATTTGTTTTATAAATTGGTAATGGTACTATATTGCCCCATGGAAGATTTCAAGATTTCAGTTGTTATATTCTTCCTTCTCATTAGGTACTTGACTAATGACTCATGACAATATGACTAACTAAAAGTTGCTCTTGTTTAAGTATGTATTGTTCGCCTTCCTTCCCGCAATCAAGAATATTTTCCTCCTGTTTAGACTTTGGAGCATGACATGCAACAAATTCATCTCTTATCAGCATCAACGCGTTTTCATTATTTCTTTTCGGGGTTAATAATAAATAAGACATAATACTCGACGTACGCACAAAGAAATTTGTTTTTGGGGTACAAAAGACTGTAAAAATTAATCTTGAACATGCAACCTCGCACAATGAATAAAATACGTAGTTGGCAACAAGAAGCCCTTCTTTGTTCATGGCATATGGCAGGTTTAATGTACCACTTCTACTACAACAGCAGTAAAAGCTTATTTCATGAAACGACGAAGATCAACCCAATCGTTGCAAGCGTTTTTTACATGTTTACGTTCCGAGTCTTACCAAATGCTTGTTGCCAGTGTCATATTACAACCATTTTTTGTCCATCATTTACATCCAACATTAAACAGCGACCGAAAATGTTTGTGTGTAGTAACTTAATTTGTATATACCAGTCACATTTTCTCTCCACTCGCACTCCAAAGACCAATGCATGCATGATGAGATTGAGAAAAGGAGTGTAAATGTGCGATATGGTTTTAAGTTTGGAAAAGCTGAAGAAGATAATTTTTTGCCCACTTCTTTCGTTCTTCTGCTCTGACTGCTCTCCATAGTCTCCATTCTCAAATCCAATCTTCATTTCGAGTCCTAGTCCAAGCATCTTACTCATTGCTTTGCTTATTATTCATATGTGGGACTTTTTCGAATCAAAATGTGTAACTTCATTCGGTAGTTGTATAACAAGTTGAAAGGATAACATTTGACTTTTACATCAGCAGCTTTTTACTTGCATTTAGTTCATGCATACATTTATGACAAACTTTATATTTTTCTACTTTTACGTTTTACGTGTGAACTGAATCATTATTTATTGAATTGAGTACTACAGCAGAAGAGCTTCACTTGAGACTGATAGAAAAGGCCAGCAAGAAACACTATCCCGATCCCTTGTTCTTTGTTGAACAGTTTCCTGTGTGTAGACTCGTAGAGTGGTTTATGCATATATGTACTATTTAATATTGATTTAATAATTGGTTTACTACATATTTACATGGATTTTGTGCACTTTGATTTTATCAAAGTTTGATGACAGAAAATAGTATCTCTGTGTGTGATGTGATGATGTGCAGTATATTTCTATATGGTTACACTCATCAATTTCAATTTTCATAAAGCGTGTGACTGTCAGTCAGACAACTGAACAAGTTTGCTAGATAAAAAATTGTTAACTCACGTACTACTGCTGCTGATAATGATTTTTGTATGAATTGCGACACGGTGAAAATTCCTCCACACATACTCGGATTGTTCATAAAACCAATTAGATCAAACTTATCGCTCCACACCTTGGTCTGTCAGTACCTTCATAACTAAGGGGTTTACACGATAATCTCTTGGACATCATCGTTCCTATTTCAAGAGTGCAGTGGCATACGTGATTATCATTCTGAAGGTTTGAGAGAGAAGCGGCTTCCATCAAAATTGCCAGTTGTTGTGTGACGGTGAAAACAAAGTGTTGTTGAGAAAAACTTGTGTGAAGCGTCTACTCGTACAAAGAAAATGGCATTAAAAAATTATCTTGCCCTTGCGGCATTCCTTGGTGTAGTTGGCTTGAGTGCCCAATCCGAACCAAAATGTAAGTAAAATACAGAATGAAAAGTGCTAATTCATAGTAGAATTAAACATAATCGGTTTTGTAAAAATGAAAAATGCATACTAATGGTTTTTGTTCACAGGTTGGGTAGCCCCACCAGCAAGCATTTCCAATATGGACTGGCCTGATATGGGTGAAGATTGTGTCAAAGTGGTGAAGGAACATATCAAAAGGGAATTGGAGGCCTCCATAACTTACATTGCAATGGTAAATTGTGCAAATTAATAATATTTGCAGGGGATGATGATACACGAAGAAAATGTTTTGCAATTTTATGCTTTTTTACAGGCTGCCAACTTTCTTAACTCTAACCATTACCGACCCGGAGTAGCAAAATTGTTCCTGACACACGCCGGAGAGGAACGGCAGCATGCTATGGCTCTTATTGACTATATATTGATGAGAGGATATGACGTTACCGAAGATGAAATCCCACCGATTGTATGTCCAATAGTTATAACAAAATGACTAATTAGCAATAAATTTACTGTCTGTCTGAGGCCTAATTATCATTATTGTCGTTTTTTAAAAAGAAACCTTTGTCAACTACTTGGGATAGTGTGTTTGAGGCCTTGAATACTACCTTGACCATTGAAAAAGAGGTGCGAGATTACTTCAAAAAGATCATCTTCGTTTGTGAAGGAGGAAGCGATCCAGACCATAGTGGGGTTGACTACCATGTAAGTTTATATGAACAAACTTTCGAGTATTTACGCCAACTTTGATATAATTTTTTTTGCAAATTTCAACCCACGTCTTTCTATGGTTTGCAGGCTTCTGACTTCCTTACTGGCAACTTCCTCGACGAACAACACAAAGGTGTGCATCATATTTCTACATTGTTGACTACTCTTGGACGTATGCTTCAAAATACTGGAAACAGTGCTGCATTTGCTGAGTTCGAGTTTGATAGGACGCTCCTTAAAGAGGATTAATACATTACTTATGTAGCATAATGTTGTCGCATTGCATTGTTGTTTGTGTAATCCAATTCAATTTTCTAATATAAGTATATTAGTTAGAGCATAATTACTTTGAAACTTATATATTACTTATGAAACCTTATAAAACATGATTTCCCAGTGTGTACCATAAAACCAAAAATTTAAAGTGTCAACATTTTGTGATGAATTTTACAAGAGAATGAAATAAAGATTTATTTCCGATAAACAAATAAGTCTAAAACATCTATACTTTGTTTTTTTTGTTCTACACGATAAATTTTAAGAATGACTGATCATTCATCCGTACGTAGTAATATTAAAAGACAACAATAATATCTGGATTAATTAGAGCTTCGACTTGCCGTTTCCGTTACCAGGGAGTGATACATTCGGTGCACTAGCAGGATACAAACCCTGTCGCCGCTTCCAGGTGGCCACATTATCAATAACAACCTGAAGATTAAAGTAAAACATTTTAGTATTTCCAATTTTTAAAAACATTTACAACCTTTAAACTACTTTTGTAATAAATATATAGTACACAAATACCTGGTCATCGTTAGGTTTGTTTGGTTCCCCTTCTTTACGCCCTGCGCCCCCATCAGCCATAGACACAACATGAATACTCAAGCGCTTCTTTCGGTTGGAATTAGGTCCCATTGTAACCTACAACCAGAATCGAGATAAGGATTCAGCAATGTCCAATATTAAGTTCATTTTTAACTGCAAATTGAAAAATTTTAAATGTACCGCATAAAAGTCTCGAACATCTTTCAATGTGACAGTATCCAATTCAGCTATTTCAACAGCTTGCCGATCAAAGTTATATTGTTGTAGAGTTATCTCATTCCAAACAAGATTCGCACGATCAATCATTTTCTTTGGCTTCTCTGACTTTCTTACTAAAACAGCTGTGCGATGCTGAACGAATTCCTCCTCCGTCATTTTGTTCAAAATCTCCTATAAGGGAAACAAAAATAACATTAATCAATAAAATTATTGTACTTATAAAATAGTTTATGATAAAAATAATAAACACTTTACCTCCAAATTGTCAAGGAATTTGTCAATCCGACCTTCAACATAAACTGGGTGCCGATCACTCTGTACCAAAAACTGAATTCCTTGAGTTCCGTGAGCACGGCGTACTCCGGTGAATACAATATATCCAAGTTGCTCTATTGTTCGCAATTGATTGAAGCATGGCTCATTAGCAATATGCTCCAGAAGCTCAACTAGAACATTTTGATGAGTTCCCTGCAATCCGGTTTGGAAAAGTACTGCTGCGCAGGAGCTAAGATGAGTTTTGGTCTCAGATTGGAAAAGATGACTACTTCCTGTTTTTAAATAAATTTGTCTAGCATTAAACCATTTTTTTATCAAAAGTAATTTAATTTTACATTGCCGTAAAAATATTATACCTTCGGGCAGATTAATTTCTCTCAATCTACTTGTCTGAGATGCCAACAATGAAGTCGAACCCTTTTCTTCAAATGGTTTTTGGCAATTATTTACCAAAGTTGAAGCTTCCTATTAAAAAATCACAATATCACAATATTCCTATTCGTACGTTCGTTTAAAAACACATTACATTACTGAATCAAAAAACGGACACATACCGCAGAAGTGATGTTCCCATATACGAGCCATTCAAATTTTACTTTCTTGACGAATTCCTTTGCGAATTCTTGAAATCGTTCCAGTGTGACTTCTACTCAAACAAAAATACATGCTTGAAAGTTCCCAAATATCAAGTTAACTTATCTTTTCAAAAATTTATATTACATACCATCCATGGCATTCAATAACTCTTGGTTGGACCACCGACGCTACGATTATTAATAATAAAGCATTACTAATTACACCTTATTCATTATAAATTTTAAAAAAGATTCAAGTACATACCTCACGAAGAATATATGACATGTAATATGAAGAATGGGAGTACGGCTGCTCGTCCTCCCAGTTTTTCAAAGTTCGATGATATAGATCCTTCAATACTTCAAAACGTTGTGCATCAATCGTCATGTCAACAATTTTTTGGAGGACACATTCCAGCAATACACCAAGTTTGTGATCATAACCATTCACGACCACCTTGAGAATATTGGACAATGCAAATAACATATAAATAAAAAGTAAACGACAGTTTTAAATTTTATTTAGACATGAAGTTAAATTATTGAAAATACCTCAATGCCGTAAACGGAATCTACAATCATGTAATGAAGTCCGGCAACGCTAGCAGCATAAGAATACTCCGTCAAAACATCTTTGACCATGTTCACAAACAAATGGTTCAAATTGGTTTGTATCGGTTCCGTCAATGGGAGAGGACTACGGAAATTATACAATGAAGATAGAAAGTCTTTAAAATGTACGGATCTACCCATAAGTATTATTTATATATGTATGTACCTGAATATTTCCACTCTGGTTACAGCTTTTGGCATCGTGAACTCATTATCTTGAAGATACCACAAACGTGACATTGGAGTTTCGTTGATTATCCGGGGGATGATTCCACGCTGAAAATATCAGTTCGTATATTCATTTGTATCAATTATAGTCGATGTAATTGGACTAGAAAAAGGTGGTCTTACATGCTCATCCCTTGCTTTGAGATCAAAGTTAGAAGGTATGAACTCGTTTTTCGGAGGCATTTGCAATTCTTCATTAGTTCCACTATTTTTCCATTGCTGTATTTATATAAGTTTGATATTTAGTTAGATACACCAAGTTTCGATCATGGTACGGTGCAAGAGTAACATTAAGAACTTGAATGATTTTCGTAAATACCTCGATTAAATTAGCCTCAATTTTTTTCAGATTGTACTTAACGCCATACCATTCTTCTGCTTTTTCCGTTTTATCAGTAAATTCCTTCGACACGATAGTTACTCTAAATTGTGAATGCATAGTTTCTTCAGTTTATGGTTACAAGAAAAATAGCCCTTAAATCGGTTTTATTGTTAAATACCTGGATTTTTCTGGAACCATACAGTCAAGAATTTCAGTAATCAGTTCTGGTTTAAAATCTGTCAGTATGTAGCCAGCACTTAGGACATCAGTCAATGGGTGGTTCTAATATGGTAAAAGTAACAAATTCTTTAAAATTGCACTGCTTAGTTTAGTTATTTAGATTTGTAAAAGAATTATAAAAGCAAGATTACTTACGTGCATACAACTAGACACATGTGTGACAAATGATTGCGGACGTTCTTTATCCTTGAATCGAAATAGCATTGCATTCACATCTCTCATTTCTTCCCAAACCCATTGTTGGGGGCCCAAATTACGAAGCATTTGCAAGCACTATAAAATCCAAGTTTCATTTATTGGAATCTGTGCGAAATGAACAGGCACCGCATAATAATATAATATGACTTACCTCAAACATGTGATTCACGATGGCGTCTGTGTTCTTCAAGCCATCGACGGTAAGGTCAACCGCAATTTTGAATGTTCCAAAGCCACGCGCTGGGACATGAGATCCAGCTTCCAAATGGTTCACCCAATTCCTCTCCTTTAGAAGTGAAAGCAAGCTACCAACTCCTTCGTGTCCAATTAAATGAGACAAATAACCTTCGGCCTGCATCAAATTGAAAAAATAATAATATTAAGATCTGATTTACGTACTACGATACATCTTATTTTTGCCTTCGATCGTTTTTTAAGGTTTAGCTTACCGATGATTTGTAATGTGCAGTGGTATCAGGAATGGGAAACATCACAGAAAGATGTCGAATGTCCTTTATAGGAACCATTTCAACTAGAGTTTGAAGTTCATTTTCCCCATAGGGATTTTCAGGCCACTCTGGTGCTGTTACATTACGATTTTCCACATCCGTAAATAGAGACTCAACCAGTTCTTGTAATTCATCTAACGTTTCAGACCCCAAAACAGCAAGCGACATGACATTCGAGGAGTAATGATTGTGGTGGAACTCCAAAAGAGCGGATCGTACATCAATATTTTTCTCTTTTGGTCGTACCCACAGAGTTTCCCTGGTGCCTGGAACAAGTTAAATGTCATTGTTACTTACAAGTACAATTAGTAAACATTAAAGAATTTTAAAACTTTATGAAAAAACGTACCAGTAGCAAAGCTGGAATACGGATGATTTGGGTTAGCGGTGCCAACTTCCAACTGATGCATTCTCCAAGGATCGCTAGGAATATTTTTCTCGTGCTCAGAATGGACAGCATTTACTTCCCTCTCTGTAGCTGTTTCCGTAAATAAAGGCGAGATGAAAAATTGGGAAAATCTATAACAAACATAACATATAAGAATGAGCAATATTATAGAAAAGGCAACAAGACAGGCATGAGTGCTTTAGTATCGTCTTTGATTCTAATTTTCGTAGTTGTCATTCCCTTACCGATCTAGTGCTCCCTTCAATACAGTTGGTGAGACGTCAAAGTAGTAGTTAGTGTGGTCTCTTGCAGTGTATGCATTGGAACTACCCCCATGCTCAGCCAAAAACTTAGAATAATCATTTTCTTCTGGGTATTTTTCAGTTCCCAAAAACAACATATGTTCCAGAAAGTGAGCCAAACCTGGGAGTTCTTTTGGATCATTCATACTGCCTGTATAATTAAAAACGAATATTGGTATTGATACGCAGGTCATGTAACAAAGAGTACGCATGTAAAAAACATAATCAATAATCTACTAATGTTGTATATATAAAAACTATAACTTACCAATTGCTACCGATAACGAGGCCGCGGACTTATCAGTTTGGGGATCACTAATTAGAAAAACTTTCATATCATTCGGTAATACAACTCCTCTATACTCCCGTTTGTCAAGAGGAGACTTGACAATCCCTGAGTAAACCGTACTTGGTTTCGCCATCCTAGCAGCATGTGCACTAGCCGAACTAGCTTTCCGCTTACAACTGTAAAGACAAAATATTAATAATTACTTCAGCAACAATCTTTCTTCATCACACTTAACATTCAATACAAAGGTAATTGCTCCCCTTCGTGGAACATCAGATAATCAGATCAGATGATTATACCTAGGATGATCGTTCAAGTTTAACGAATAAAATCTAGCTCCTAAGCTAAATGGAAATTTATTAGAAGCCTGGCAATGGCGAAAAACATAGCCACGACGGAGATTATTACACATAAGCAAACGAGACATATTGTAAACACAAACGCCCAGTTCATTGTACGTAAAAAGACAATACAAATTTAAAAGTAAACAATTTAAAATTTAAAAAATAAGTGTTTGTTGATTATAAATTAGTTATTTACTGATAATTTACAAATTATTGCAACAATTAATTGATTTATAATTTGGTTAAAAAACTGTAACTAAAGAAATAGACAAATGATGACATGTCACATGTCAGAAACTACTGTTTGCATTATGATTATGCATGCGAATTACTGCAACGACGGAACGAAGCCTCTCGAGAGAATAAAGAAATGAGTGCTCAAATCTACCGCAACAACTCCCACAACCAGTCACTTGTAAAGCACTGGTCTAATGGGGGTACTATGCAACTAACTATGACGTGACCGTCTTGAAATGAAACAGCAGAGCACACTTCCACAAAGCACACAAGACGACAAGTGTCATGCTAAGAACAAAGAACAATTAAAAGTGCAGTTAGGATAGTACATAACGATGATGAAGCAAGAGACATCTTTCATTCAATAATATCCATGCAATGCTAATTCAACATACAATTATAAAGAATGATTCTACTTTCTACTATGGTGACTAACCACTAATCCTTACAATTATAATATCAGTAATAATAGTATAGTTTTACTTGTAACAACAAAGACGTACCCTATAAGTATTCCGGACAAAATAGATCGACCAGAAAATATAGTTATGGATTTTAACGTTAAAGCCATTCAGTAGTTGGCGCACTGTTGCGTCTGCGTCGATGAAGTTAAAACTGACGAAGAAATTAAGAATTTTTACTTATCTGACGATTATAACTATACACTTGGGCTCTAATGTCCTGAGAAACTGACAACTCATCAATTTCAAAGCAGTAAAAAGATTGTGACGTAATACTAATCTTGCAAGAAAAGAATGTGAGAGCGAATCCAACCAGGAATTTCCAACTTTGGGGTTGTAGGTGGATAGATAAATTTATAATGATGCTCTATTAGTTATACTTTCATTTTCACTTGGAAACTTTCTCCTATTTCTGTGCTAGTCAGCTCGCTCAAGGGAAAACTTATAGCCTTCCTTTCTCCGCTTCTGGACTATCTTGTTTACTCTTACTGACTTTTTACAACATGGCCATTTATCTTAAAAGAATGGGATTGCTCACACTATGCACAATTACTGGCAATTTTTAAAAAATATGCAAAACATGGAATGAAAAAATAACTGATAAATGAAATTAAAAATTAAAAGTAGACACTACTTTGAAATCTGAAATATTCCACCATACAACCAGAGAAAGTTGACAACAGCAAATGAAACGGCATAGAACAACTGGACTGATTGAATATTATTGTCCTAACACTGGAGTTATGCTACATTTCAGCATCCTTTACTAGTATATTTATGTACAAAATGTGCACACATGTGTACACATAATTGCGACTACTTAATTGAATTATATTGATAACCCATACTTTTATATATCTCTATTTTATTACTATATAGGTATTGATGATGATGAGTGAGGATAAGATTTAATTTTTAAAAATCAGCTGGAAAAATGCACGATACTTACAGAAACTGCACAAGGCTATATGCGAGGTGGCAACTTGGAGAATGCGAGGTGTAGTGGTGTAGAATGTACAATGTCAGCACTTATAGTTTTCTTATGGCAATTTAGTCTTCTATGTGTGAAGAGATAATGTGGTTGATGATGGCTGATGCAAAGGTAACTCCATCATTTCACATCTCTCTTCTTGCTTGATCTTCAGAAAATAGAAGGGGAAAAGGTAGAAAAAGAGGCTAGTTTTATTCAATAAATGATGCGGCTTGTCATGATGACATGCACAATATGAAAAAGAGGAGTGAAAATGGTAGTATAGTTGTAGTAGAAACTAGTTAGTGGGATGATAATGGGAAATATCAGTGGTATTTCTTCCTGGGTACTATATACTATTGACGATCATTGCATTAGGCATTTAGAATTTTGTGTGCTATACTCTCTTTCTCCCTCCCACTCTTCCTTCCTTCTAGGTATATGGATGGAAACCTCGTTATCACCAGGAGAGAAAATGTGTAAATAAAAAAAGAAAGTAGATATGAAGAAAATGGGAAAAGACAATGAGCTGAGTTGCGTGATAGCGGCTTGTTCTCGGTGAAAATGTTTTCACCGGGGACAAAACGGATACACCGGGTAGCTATAGGCTATATGGTTATGGTGAAAACTCTTTGGCTTGGTTGCTATCCAGAAAATGTTAAGGAGACCCAGCCTAGGCATCTTAACAACGAGCATGTCATGAACTTTTGGTTGTTGATAGAGCAGCTTTTTTGCAGTTTGTTTTTCTTTTGGCTTACTTAACTTGCTTTCACCTGTCATTATTTTCTTGTATCCAAAATTAATGATGTGTTTTGTTGATAGGAGTACTAAGGAGCTTGGAGTTATGGATATTTAATGTACTTTTTTGCTGTTAAGTGTGTAGAAGCATAATATATTAAAGTAGTGAAAGAAAACACGAAAGCCGTATAGTATGTAATTAAGCGGAAAATGAAACGATTGTTAGAAGAAAGTTATTATGTTACTTTACTAGGTTCAGTTTAGATAAAATATGCAAAAGGAAAAACGTTGAGTATAGTTTTTAGTAGTTCTTTATAAAATTTGCTAGTTTGATATTTACGTATGTAAAAAATAATGAAGCCAATTAACGGATTCTAAATCGTTTGTGACAGTCAGTAGACAGAAGATACTTCTGAATTTTGAGCGTATAAGAGGCAGCAATTAATAAATAGAAATGTGTAAGATAATATGTAAGTATCGTTATGCCCCATTTATCAATTAACCTTTAAAATATAAATGTCACATAGGTTTTTAGAATTTTTCTTGTTGACTTCGTTGACTGTTAGTTCAGTTAATCAACGAAATATATCCTTGGTCATGTTGAATTGCATCTATCTATTCCTTCTATAATGCGTTGATCGTTGATGATGATTCCTTTAACATTTCTTTGCAATTGAAAACCGTCAAACTAAAGATTTCAACCTACCGAATTTTCAGACAAATGACAAATGAAGTTGCAGGCACATTTAATGAAGATGGTAATTTATTGTAAGCGATAAAATTACAATTCTAGCTAGAACATGATCCTTTTTCTAGGCAAATTTTCCATGCATCCTGCCGAGAATGCAAACTCATTGGACAAAATTGAATCACAATTCTTATTTTGCAATGCAGATGTCGCGCAATGAATAGAGATTTGTATAGATATGCAATGCAACCCTTTCTAGATGTGGGTGAATTGAATTGTTATTTTTTGCCTTCTCACATGAAATTACTCATCTATGCTAAAATTATTGATAGGAAGTTAAACGAAATTAACTTTAAAAAGCTCCTAAGAACATCGTAACTTAATATATGTTCTTATCCATCCAATCCCTGATAATATCAATGTTGAATGTGTTCATATCTAGATGCATAATGAATCGATTCTGTCATTTATGCATTTCTCTTTTGATCATTATGACTCATAACGGTGTGATCAGTACATTTTAGTGTTGATGACACAGTAGATACAAATGAGTGACTTCGTTTGATATGCCTGTTGTGAGTCATGATTACAAAAATCTCTAAATATGGCTTCTTCTTCTATCGCTTATAAATTGACTCTCTTAGCGAGCATCAGTGCATGAAAATTTAACATTATGATTCTATACAACGCTGATAGAGTGAAAAAAGCCCCATTACAGTTTTAAAGAGAAAAATAAGAATAACAGCGCGCTAAATTAATCTTTTGAGCTGTAGGAAAACGAATAGAATAAACACGTTGATCATCTGCCTGGCTCGTTAGTTGCGTGATGACGATGACCACTGACCATCATTTTTTATGTAAGTGGAGTGTAAAAGAGAAAGAATTTCTTTTAAGAGAAGATGATTTAATTTTGTAAGATTAGTTTTGGGATTATTCTTGACCTTGTATATTCTCGCTTCTGTTCAAGTTTGAAATCTACACATTACTTAAATATCCATTTATACATACAACTTGTAGGTACATAAAAATATGTAGCACAATATGTACAATACAATATGCAATGTGCAAGCAAGCATTTCCTCAGCACTCTGCCACAATGATATGACTCACATCACATAATCACATCTTTTATGAACAGCTAACCTAATAAAAAACTTGCAATCGTAGGTATAAAATATCCTCGTA
>JAQFYG010000542.1:0-28551 GCA_034694325.1 Entomobrya corticalis | reverse complement strand
ACATTTTTCTATATTCATTCGTACAATTAATTAGAGAAAACAGTATTCACAACTCATCGTCTCATCTAAACTTTTTTTGAGTGCCCTCTTTTTGCTTTTGTAAAGGTTGATCATAAAAACTCACGTAATAATGTGATGCTCTGTTAAAGACATGAAAGGACTTTGTTGTTTGTACGTTCTCAGAAATATCTCGAATTAATGCCTACATAGTTTGATGCCTGTTCCTAATGTAAAGCTGGAGCGTATTAGTCAGTATTAGACACTACGGTGAATGGGGTATGAGGCAGTAGGTTATGAAAGCCTTTCTCAGTAAAAAGAAATTACACAAAAATGCAAATGAAAAAGCACCTTCATTATATTTAATTCTTTGATATATCATCAGGCTAGAACATCAACAAAAATAGTGAACTATGGCGCATTTATCACTTTCTTCACTTTCTCTTTTTCACTATTTCTTATAATGATATATTTTCATGTAACTGCCTCCTGGCATCCTTTGTGCCTTATCCTCAACGTTCGTTATCAACTTTCAACCTGTTCATTAAAGGTGAAAAATTACGAAACAGATATGTTTATTTCATGAGCACATATTTAAACATTAAAGATAAAAGCAAGATTTAAAAAATTATTCATACAGCTTAATTAAATAAAGCTTTTGAAAGCAGGATAGAAATTATGAAGGCATCACAAAGTGTTTTAAACTTTTCTCGTCAAAACTTAAGTCACAAAATCTACTAGTTCTACAATTGAATATATGTATTTAAACCCAAGCCCACGTACAAAGCACTAAAATAACTACAAAATTCTTTTCATTAAATCAAAATTAAAAAGTTCTTCATATACATGCATTCGTACCCAGTTCATGAGTATCTATGCAGAAACTTTTTTATGTTGTGCTATACATGTACTTACATACTTACTTTTCCAATACAGTACATTTTTAGTTAAGCCGGATTTCAGGAATAAGGTACAGATAACGTAATGGGTACAGAGAAAAAGTTAAAGTTGAAAAGACAAGTCTAACTTTCTTTTTTCAAGGAGCCTTTATCCAGCAGTAGCAGTGAAACATGACAACACTAATTTTTAATCGCACGAGAGATGAGAGATGCTATCAAATATCAACACCTTCAAGTTAAATGAACAAAGCTATGGAAGTGGAATATCTACTTAAATTATGTAGAGAAAAAGCCAACAAAGGCAAAGAATTCTACATAAAATGTTCATATATTGCATAAATATTCATTTTTGCTTTCATCACGTTGATGATAATATATGAAGAATAAAACGAGGTTAAGCTTACCAAATAGAAAGACACAAATTCCCAGGAGAACCTTAGACAGACCGGACATGATGATTATTATTCCGCGAGAAGAAGCACAAAAATGGCGGTGACGATGAAGCCTCTTGCGAATAGAGAGAAGCTTATGTAAATTACTATAAATGGAAATATATCTACGAATCCTGGACACACGGGATTTTATATATACTTTTGTATGTTTTAGTTAGCACTGCTTTCAACGAGCTTTTCACTTCTTGGCAGATACACTTTTTTTTGCTAGAGGTAAGAGAAAAATTAAGAATTCTGCAACATACGTATACAGTTTGTTTTAATATTAATCGTATGGAAGTGGGCTTCTATGTTCTCGAGTCTGTATTAATTATTACGGCTTCCGTTCTATTTCTTGACAATGTTTTATCCAATAAAGAATGCTAAGTACTGCTCTCGAATATCTAATAAGTCTTTTAAGAAGCCCTTCTTATGCAAGTTTTATCCAATTTAACTACAACGTGTTTGTACATATCACAGAAAAAAGCTTCACAATGTAGCGCGCAGTTAGCCAATCAACGAGTGTTTATTAAGGATGAAAAACCGGAATATATTGTAAATAACCTTATAAATCTGAGGAGTATCATAGAATAAAAAGTTACGCTCGAACAATATTATATTTTATTACAGAGTTTCTTCTTATGTTGATTATTTTTCTCTCTTCGGAGTTTGACTTCCCTTCGACAACCTTTCTCATTCTGAGTGAAATAGCAATGGATTGAGGCAACGCTCGTGATTATGAGGTGCTCATGTAAAAGTTGAATAGAAAAGAGAAGAGCTTGGAGAAGTCCAATGTGATTTGTAGTTAGTTAGTTAGTGAGTTGGTATTGAATACAGAAAAAACCGAAAGGAGATAAACATTACAATGTATTATTGTTATTACGAGTAGTCGTTATAGGTTTTGTTTGGCGATATCTGAGCGTAACGAGAAGAAAATATATAGGAGCAACGGTAATAATCACAATATTTTATGGGTATGTGAGTTCAAAAGGAAGACGTAAGTGTTGGGAAAGAATGTGAGGAAGTCAGCTTTCTTTTTTTCTTCTTTACTCCTCTCTCTCACTTTCTTGTAGTAATTTCAACTAAACTTGTTCTCTGGTACAACACGGCACAGTTAACCCCAGAAGAATAATAGTAGTGATTCGTAGTAGAGCAAGCTAAAAAGCAGAGGAAACACATGCAATTTTGTTTTAGCATTTTCATGTATGTATTCCTTCTGCTACAAATTTTGCTTAGTATCTCCTGGCTAAAATATTATACACCTATTTTTACATATGTTTGTATACAAAAGTCGAAATGCTCTCCTGACTCCAACTACTACTCAGATAATGTGCTTCACAATCACAACGTACACACGCAGAGAGAGACACAACAGTAAGAGAAAGACATGTAAAACATGTGTGTATAGAAAAAAGGAAAATGCGAAATGGGCACAATAACAAACATTAAACTATATGGTAAATGACGATAATGATAATAGTCGTCGTCTTCGTAAAAAACGTATTATACTTAAAAGTTTATTTCACTTCTCACTCACGTTCGTCCTTTTCTTTTTCTTCGTCTTGTGCTGTTGATTGTACGAAAAAGAAAAAAGAGTTCACTTCTTATAGAAAAAGTTTTAGTATGCCCTTGCACCCATGTCACTATTACTCAAACAAACAAGCAATCTTATTTCTCTTTACTGTTAAAAATAATATGTGTGGAAAATTGCTGTTGTTGTGGAAGAGCGGATCCAATGCTTTAAAGAGAAAAAGGAGGTGATGGTGGCAGTTGTTGGATGATGCCGGTCGGTCAGGCGAAGTATGAACTAGTAAATGAGGAAAATGAGTTGTTTAAAAGAACTTGTCTGCGCTTCATTGAGTTGAAATTTAGTAATGTGCTTATACCCAAAAATACTTTTTACATACCTACATAAATGGAAATTTTTATCTGTTATTGGCTTATAACTATATAAAAAAAATTACAAGTGTATATATATATATATATTCCATTCACATATTGTAGATTAATGTCAGATTTCAGAAAAAGAAAATGCTTTTGACTATCATCAGTATACTACGCTTCTTCTTTTCTCTCTTTCTGTTCACATGTTTACCGCTGCTCAGCGCTCCTTTAAAAACAAACGTATACAACATGCGAGTTACACTTGTACTTGGCGATGGGTGCCACTTGACGACATGCAGGCCAAGTCCAATAACCAACCTGCTCTATTCTTTATGAAGTTTATCAAAATGATCAAATTATTATGGTGAATTATATGACTAAAGTTGCTCTTTTTCATCTATAAATTCATATAGATGCATGCATATTATGATATCATTCATAAAGAATGATTCAGACAAATATTATTATACGGATTTATTCAGAAGAGGTTTAACTTTGAAATAGAAATCATTTGTACAGATTTAGAAAGAAGAAAGAGCAAATGGGTTTCTTAATTTAGTACTAGCTCGTGCTAGAGGAGAATTGGAATCGGTTATTCTCTGCACATCATCATTCATAATCATTACTCTAATACATGTATAGTTTATAAGATGAATATGTACGTTTTTAAGTTAGAGAAAATATCTTTTTGTATCTTCCAATCAAAAATTTAACAACATGTATGTGTGCTGCATATACATATAAAATGGCTTTATTTAGGGACTTGAAGATGAAGACAAACAGCATCAGGCGTGTGCATTTGTCTGCTCATATCCTATGCAGCCGAATCAAAATGTTATGATGTGACTTGTATCTAGTTTTCAACACTTTGGCTTGATTTTATGATGGGAGACTGTGTAAAGCTTAATAATAATAAAAGATAAAATTTATGATCATTCCGTCTCCCATTCTCTTTCTATCTCTCATTTGCCCAGCGCAGAGCAGCGCCCAATTTTCTTTGCCTATTTGAACTTGTTCGATTTCACAAATTGAAGAAATTCCACTCATCTCCACAACCGAGCAAAATATTTGTGCAAAGATAATATAAGCTATCTAATGTATGATATCTTGGGGAAATTCTTTAGAAACTAAATTCTTTATCGGAGTATATATTTATATGCATTTGCTCTTTTATTGATTAAGTAGCATTTCCTCCTACTTGCCAATAAATTACCCCATGAGACGAGAGACGAGCCTGTTAAAAACAGTGTGCGGTAAATACGCTTTCCTTTGGAATATGCTATGTTTATTTAACAAAGATAAATGGATGATTTTTACAAACTTGTCGGTTCTAAAACACTTGTTACTAGTCACCACTTGTTACTGATGGAGGAAGCTGTGAGATAAAATGAAAACTGAAAATTTAGAATTGTGTGCAAAGCCACCCACTGAAATACTGAATTGAAAAATTTGAACTGATTTACTTGCACACTTTCACAGGTGGATGAAAACAAATATATATTTTAAAGTGCATATGAATTGGGATACAACGTTGTGTAAGGTAGTCCCGATTGCAAACAATTTTAATGGACTTCAGCGGTTACACTTCCCACATGCCAATCTCGATAATTGCTGGTTGTGGTATAGATCAAGTATTAAATGGATTGGATTTGCAGCGATGTTTTTTGTAGTTTGTACCTCAAGGCAGCAACACGTTGACTGATGGAATTCCTTCCCTCAACTGGAACAAAAAATGACTGGACCTGGCTTGACCATAACCTTTTTTGAAATACAAACATTATGTGCTCTATGCACATGAACATGAACCACTAAACCTTGTTTCATACCATTGTATATCTTTTGTGTAAATAAACAAGTAAAACAGTAATCCGGCAAATGCATCTCCAAATCGCCATGAGTTTTAACATCCATGAGTGTATAAAGGCAGTAAAATTTCATTGCCAAACACGATCGTAACCAAGCTTAATACTCTCATTTCTACTGATGCTGATGAAAAGTAAGCTATTACTCACACATGGTATGAAATGGACATAAATAAATGTAAAATATGCATACGTAATCACTGAAATGACGGGATCATGGGTTAGTAACATTGTTAAAATGAATCACAATAATATACAAAATGCGTCCTTTACCGAGAGTGAGGGTCCGTCGTTAAATCCTTTTATTCATTTTCACTGTTACAAAACATTAATTCAACATCTATGAGCAGACCTATACTAAGAAAGAGCCTAGTAGAGTGAGGTAGGAAAATCATTAACAAAAAACTGACCTAAGTACATTCATTTCTGTGTTCATGAATCCTGACACGAAGGGGTTATGAAGCATAATAATAAGAAAATTAGATTCATGCTTCATACTATTATCGTCAGCATAATCTACGCATCGCGTTAGACGAAGGTGTTAGCCAGAAGCTAGCTCTAGATAGTATTAGTCCAGAGTCCAGACTGACTCGCAGTACTTGTATTTGTATGATCACTTGCACTTTATCATTAATTTACATTAACTACCAACCAGATTTTTTAAAAATAGGGTTAATGTAGTACTAGCAGTTAAACTCGTAACGATTATTTTCAAGCCACATGGCACACACTTCAGTTTGCAATGATTCAGAGGAGAAGAGTCAAAATGTAAAATTAATCCAAATTTCAAAATTTAATTTTGTACAATTAGGCTATATTTACAAAATTGTAAATATTTTAAAAACTGATTTTAGTTTCACAAAAAAAGAAATATATAAGAGAAGATGTACATACGAACACAAACAAAACGAACGTACATTGTACCTTTGTATAATATTGTGTCCTGCACAAAGCTATAAGTAAGCAAAGTTATTTATCTGCCATTTTCATGTCATATCTTTATTACATAATGTAATTTATTTGTTATTGCTCATTTACTAATGCGTGTACTTTGTGCTAATATCGATGCCATTGATTGTTGAAAATAGTCTATATAAACGGTAGAAACTATTTTTCTAATCATAATTGCAAGTGCTTTCACTCATGATTTTTTCTCTCTCCCATCCATATATACGCACTTCACCATTCACCCACCATTGATTTTGATTGCAAGAGGAGTTGTCATTCCTTTTTGTTTTGATATTAGACAATCCCAGTAGTATGACAATATTTGCATGAAATGTTTTAAAACAATGTTTCCGTTCATTGTAGAAAAGGAAAATATTACAGCAATAACATATTAGACAAGCGTGTTTACATGAGAGATTGACGACGTATCCATCAAATACTGCGAGACAGCATGTGTTTTTAATATTGCATTCAAGTACCTAGAAAAGAAGTGTAGTCGAGGTAGTATAGTGGTAAATATGACACGAATGAAAAAATATTTCATGTTTTTGTGTTTATATCAAAGGACATCAATAAAAATTATCCTTCATTGAGCAGCTATCGTAAACCTTGAAGCCTTCTAGCATTGCAGCCCCTCACTCATTCCGATGTTCATAAGTCAGTTTTATAACTTCGGATAACACGCACATATTTCATGGTCATTAGTCAGAACATCGCACTGGCAAGCACGTAAAATTAAAAACGTTCCAAAACAATTTCATATTTATAGGTATGCTTGAATTTCTCTTGCTTTGGCTTCACTAAATGTAAACATTATTACATCCTGTGTCACTTTTGATTGCTACTACATCCCCATTCTAAATTTCAAGACATGTGCATATACATACCAATCTATCAAAGGATATTAACAACAAAAATTATGCATATAACTATTACAGAGATAAATGATATATAATATAATATATAGTAAGCATCAAAAAACAAAATTTGTGATTTTCTGATTTAGGCATCCAGCATTTCTGAACCTGTTTACTTAAAACTAGAAGAGATCAACTCCGGAAGGTATAAACACACAAATGTGTGTCTGAAGATATTACGTCATATTATGTAATGGACATTAAATACTTTGAATTTAAGATCCAGTCAACTTTATATATTGAACATAGATTGGAGGAAAGAAATTACTCCAAAATGTAAACGAAATTGCTTTAACTGGGAAAATCATTTTGTACTGGGCTTATAAATTATCTAGTTGAATCAACATGATGATCCGAAAATGTAGCAAAAAGTCATGTAAACTGAGGATTACCTTGTAGTAGGTTTGTCATTGTAATAACAACTACCTATACGTAGCAAGCATAAAAGTGACTGACGACAACGAATCTTCCTTTAAGCTTACTAACAGCAACAGACAAAAAACTCAACACTGGGATGATAGCTCAGCTTATAGCAACTTTTCACCGCCATAAAGAAGTACCAGCAGAAATCCTTACCACTATAGAGCACGTTTACCATTCGTGAAAAGTAACTTTTTATATTATGTGAAACCATACACCATAGTGGTTCCCTTTCACAACTATTCTATTCAAACTGACGAACATTAACTGCAGCTGGTGGTGGAAGAAGTATTAATTTCTTTATCAGAGCCATCAACAAGGGGGCATTCATAAAAAAGTTCTGCGTGCTATTGCATTCAATTGATGATAAACCATAAAACATGATGAACGGATATGTATATTATAAGATGAGGTTACAAATCATAGATATTTCAGGTACAATAACTACTATTACTACTAAAATTTCACAAAAACTATCACATTATTTGGGAATCAGGACGGAATGGGCGTTTCCATTTCTACTGAATTTGTTCTAATGCAAATTACTTTTCTTTTCAATGGATAAATGAATAATGGAAAGAGTTGGAAAATTTATGTATGCATAAATGTCGCTTGTAAAAGCTCGCTATATTTTGTATGAATCACTTTTAAAGTATATTATATATGCCTAAATAAATATATGTATTCTCCTTGAGTTGTAGCGGACAAAATGAAAACTTCGGTTATTGTATATATGATGAACTGAACAGATCTGCGGTTGGTGCGGCGGTGGCATTGGTCCACGTCCGCCAGAGAAGGAAAAGCATCAACCATAATACAAGCCCGTAGGACACGTAGGAAAAGCCCGTGAATTTGTTCCTCTGAACAGTTTCGCTACTGGCTTTTCTCATTTTAATTTATTAAATCAAACCTGCAATCTTTCACATGATAATGTTGTTGCTGTAGTTCAGCATCTATGTGAAGCTTGAAAAATTCCAGGAATCGGGTATAGTAAATCTAATATAAAATTATGTATGCACGACTAGCTGGCGAAGGAAAAAAGGAAATAGTAATGTTACCAAAGATCATGGGGAAGATGATCATGGAAGAACATTTTGAATACTCTTGGTAATGTAATATTTTGCTGGTTTATATAAGTACTGGTCTACGAAAACACAGAAATACAGTAGGAAAATTCAAGATAATGGTAAGTGGGACGAAACAGGTTACAGTAACTTTATAACGAACCGATGATGACGGTAGACGGTAGACGGTACGGTATATCAGAAAAGTGAGCAAGGAATCGTCTTAAAACAACAACATCAAACATCACATTGCATCGCTCTACGACATTCATCGTCATATATGTTAAACTTAGTTTAAGTAACTTTTTCTCTGGAGAAAGTGAAAGTTTTCAGAAAAAGAAATGGGAAAAGTGAAATCTCTCGTCCGTCGTCTTCAAGAGGAAATGGAAATGTACTTTGAAAGGATTGCCATTCCTTTGTTGGGAAAAAATCTGTGATCTCAAGTGTTCGCCGTCAAGGTGCTCCTTTTTATCAAATTGTATTTATACGAAATGTGGTGAAAGCATATAGAAAGCGGACGATTTTTATTTGATACAAGATATCACTTTAATGCAGGCTTTTCATAAATGACAAGAATTTATATAGTTTACTATTAGATTATTTTGAATTATCTGCTTTCAGTTAAAAATTCTGTAGGCACAACAGAACGTAACATTAAATGAAAACTTTTCTATAAATGTTTTACTTAAGCTGGGTTGGTTGGCCTGATATATCTCTCATGCAAGAAAGAATAAGTATAATGTTGATGTAAAATGAATAACATGATGCTTATGAAAAATAATATATGCCGTAACAATATTTTGTTATCTATAATAAATGTCATTTATGCAAAATCTTGATGATATAACTTAATAAATAAAAAATGCCTATTTTCAATTATATTGGAAAACTCCCATGAGTTGAGAATCTGTAACACATACTTCCGCTGAAGTTCTGCCGAATACTCTGTGAAAGAGGTCGGGAACCACTTAAAGGTAAATACGAATATGTTAGGTTGGGTTACTGAGGTCGATTCATACTTATAATCCTACATACATTATGTACCCCTTTTAATTTAGTTATTAGCTGTGATGTAATCAATGTATATATATGCAAAATATACTTATATTGTTGATGTAATGAGAACTTCCTTCCATCCCAGCAATTTCTTCATTTTATTTTGTCTATTGAGTTGTTTGCTTCATTCTCAGATTCAAGATTCATATTCTTAGGCTTGTATAATGTATTTTCTTTGGTTTCACCTTATTTCCCTTTCCATTAGTTTAGAGTTGAAATTAACATTATATTACCCGTATCATTTGCAAACTAATAAAAAAGTTTTGAATGGAAGATAGTTTTGTAACTTTTGTAAAATGAAACATCTCTCCGTTTTCGTTTACAATTACAATCTTACTTTTGTCATTGATTCGTTTCTAAAACTTTTGAAATAATATATTGAGAATAATACAAAAATATATAGTTTCAAAACACATGAAATTATGCAATGAATGAAAAACAAGTTTAATAAGAACCATTTTCATGAATAAAAATTGGTACACATTGTTGCTCCTGTGTTTATTAAGACCAGACGTTTCTTTTGGTTTTTTCCGTTTCTAATCGCGTTGATTTTTATAGCTACTATTTTTATTGTGTATAGAGCCGGAAGCGGTTAATGCGTCAAAATGTATTGTGGCTAAATAAGAAAGAACACAAAATGCTGTGACGCTTTTCTGTGACATGTGCATTTATCAACCAATCAAGAAAGTAAAGAAACATCTTAATTTTTAGTTATTTTAATTTTGACCTTACTAAATTAGATAAAATCGATTGCAAATGTTGGCAAATGTCTCATCCTGTGCAACCTTTCACAGGCCTAATAAGTAACGTTGCTTCTTTAAAATTGATTATCTTGTTTGTCCATCGGCACTATGTCTACAAAATTTGGAATGTGTTCTTAGGGGTAAAGGAGGTATCTCTAATGATTTTCAGCTTGCATGGTCAAACCGTTGGAAGATCGAGAGGATAAGGCTTCGTGCTTACTTATAGGCAAAAAGTCGACCATCTTTGCAGATGGGGGTTTGAGCTTGTTTTGTTTCCCTATTTCCGTTTGATATCAGCATATTCATCTGATAACTTTGCTACTTTGGTTGTACTGGTTTTTTGATTGATACATAATTTGGTTCTTCTTTTGAATTGTGTATGCACGTTTAATTCAGACAGACAAACAAGCATATAAATTTCTACTCAAGAAAGCGCAAATAATAAACTTTAAAATTATTATTTTTAAATATTTTCATACCACATGACATTAAAAGTTTAAAAAATTTAAAATTGAATACAAAAGTTATTCATTTGCAAATAAATAGCAATAAAAAAATAAAACCCCGTTTTCAGAAATTATAACAGATAAAACATATTGACAGAGACTATTTATTGACCATATTTGATACATGAGAAAGTTCATATTTTGCATTCTTGAAAACTCAGTGTTTACTAGATAAATGCTTATTGCTTATTTAACTTTCTTCCCCGCACTTGTCTAACCAAACTTGAGTGTTTTTTTGCAAAAACTTACAAAATTAATCAGTGCATGCGGATAGTATATCTCGGAAAATGTCCCCAATTTCCTGCAACAATAAAAGCTAATGTTGCAGCATTAATGCCAATGCGAAACCAAGTTGCGGCCTATCTATTCAACTATGACATTTGATCGATTGCTCTAACCCTTGGCAGCAGCACCCCTTCCACAATAATAAGATACAATTTACTTTAAACTGCAGACATCAAGCCATTGAAGACTTATCTGCCTGCTCCCAAAAAAAGTCTTGTTTGTCTGAAACAAGAAACGTCGAGATATAAAGGAAAAAGTGCACAGAAAAGCGGACACCAGTCTACGTATAAAATAGCCAAAGAGAAAGAAAGGATTCATGAAGCATACAACATACACTATTTGCTCAGGAAGAAAAGGATAAAAGAATCAAATGGCAAAATCAGCTAACAGATAGAAGCAGACAGACACAAAGTAAGGAGAAGAAACACGAGTATCATCTTATTTCTCTATCTGCTGTCGTATCCCTTTTTTGTTCTTCATTGCTTGCTTCACTTTCTCCACATTTTGTAGTTTATATGCGCATAAAATATATACTTAAGAGGACACATTTTTATATAATATTTTGTGCAAGCATACATACACACTTTGTATAAATGAATGCATAATATGTATATTATTTTGCAACATATCATGTTGTATATAGGATGCGCAACTTTATCTTATAAGTAAATACGACATATATAGCTACTATATCTTTTGCACAAATAACTTTGGGATTGGTTGTAGTACCCGATAATAAAAACGAATACAGTACAGTTTTCCCTCTCATGATGATAATATTTTGCTATTTCTCTTCTTTTTTATCTCTGTTGTGTTTACTTTATACATGGATATGGATGTCTTACTATAACACTAAATGCATTTTCATTCTTTTCTCCGTATATACTCATCTCTCCATCTCTTTAACTGTTTGCCAGCAGTCGCCTTTTCCAAACTCTTTAGTTTAATGGTGTATAGGTGCTATGGTGGAAATATAAGTAATAAGTACTTCTTCATATACATAACAGGATTTCTACCAATAGTAAGAATCTTATCAATTTTATAGATATATTCTTAAGCATAAATGAATATAATGGAAACAGATATATAAATATTTATCTATGCACTCTGTAGCACCAGTATAGAAACTACAAGAGGCTGTTTCTCCATCTGAGTTGCATGAGCTGTAAAAGTGTGAGTTTTAGACTCTTTTCGTTCAACTGTGCTTGAGTAAAGAGTTGCATGCATGTGTAAGCCTATCATCATCCGCAGCAGCAGTGGCAAACTGCAATATCGCTGTTGGAGATAGAACAAAATATGTATCTGAACAAAGATGCCAAGCTAGACCATGATTCATATCAACTTATACCAATACTACAGATTTTGCCAGTTTTTGTGTTCTTCTAACTTTTCTCTATAATATGTTGTAACACTACTACTTGTACTGCTTCTCCTGTGGAACAATCTTGTCTCACAGGTTTGCCTGTATTTTCTCTCCCTCTCTCTCGTTCCTCTAACCATTTATTGTAGATATTCGTAGTCAACAGTCAACGCGCTTCATAAGAGCTTATAAGAGAAGCAGCATACGTGCATGCAGCAGCAAGCAGGAGTCGTTTTCACTCCGCGTTCGGAGTTTTCCTATCATCCTATACTTTGGCTTCCTTCACGTTTCCACTGGCTTCGTCACCCTCTCTGTACAGTCTCTGTACATTATAGTTATTTTGTCTGCAAGGATAAGAGAACAGTCTAACAGTATATGTATGTACATACCTATATACCTTACACTTCTACTTCCATGTACGTTTGTTATATTTGCTTGCTTTCTCACTCTCATACTCTCTCTTCTCTCTCTCTCTCTCGCTTTCCATTCCTGTCTGTTTTCTTAGCATGTTCCGTAACTCGTCGTCGGTCGATTTTCCTTTTTAGCTATTTCCACTCTTTGGACATCATATCCATACCACTCATAATAATAGTGCTTGCTTTACTGCTGATGCTATAGTGCTGTTACCGTAACTCGTTTTCGCTCCACTGCAGCACACAGACTCACAATCAGACATACACAAGTAAACCCGAACTGAGCGAGCTGTTACTACTTACTAAAGTTAATGTTACCACTGCTGCTGTTTGTTTCCTTTAGTATTCTTTCACAGAGTTTACTCTGCTCTTGCTACTCTTCCCGTGTGTACCTACTTTACTTCAAAACTCATATTATAATATCCTCTTCTTGCTGGTGAAACCTCATCATGAGATGAACAACAACATTACTATTACCACTACTTACTTTACCAGACTAGACTACTGCTGCAGGAACAACACACTAACTCAAACTCACTAAAAGAGATTTCCATGCACATTTGCTACATCCATATATACACAAAGAAAGTAAGACTTTAACACTACAGCCCGCTTCATTTTCTGTCACTATTCGAACCTCTATAGCTCCCACAACGCCGCGGCACCAACACACAACTTTATTCTATTCTATTCATTTACCAACATGATCATCATCAGCTCAGTACATAACGCCACTATATGGTAGCAATACCACTGCAACAAAAATTCTACAAAAAACGGAAAGAGAGAACAGCATTTTCTTCATTCTCATATCCACAATCCACACACTCTCTCGCACATAAGCATACTCTTCCTCCGAAAGCTTTCAGCTTGTTTGCTTTGACTTGCCTCTCGCACATTATTATAACCGTGTGTGTGCGTGCTATTTAAGCAAGCAGGTTAGATTTTGCTGGCTCTTTTGGCTCTTCACTCTCTCTCTTTCTCCCTCTTCTTCTCTGACTCTGACACATTTAAAAGGAGAAGCACATTCGTATACAAGAACAGTTTCCCTTTTTACTACAACTGATGCTGTACTCCGTGTTTTCGCTCACACCATCGCATCACCACCTCCACCTCCATATCCACCATCCATACACACACTCACTTTTACACACATACAGAGAGTGAAGATTCCTTTTTGTCCTTCAGCAACAGCAGCAGAGTAATAAGTAGAGAGAAAAAAGGCACACATATACACAGACAATTTAGTAGAGTTTTGTCGGATCGACAAACTACTCAAAACCACATGCCTTTGTTAAATCTATTATTGAATTTAGATCGTTAACTTTTCCATTGTATAATATCCAACAGATGTGTGAGAGTAGTATTTTGCCATTTGATAATAATTATAAAAAAGGACAAAGAATAGAGAGTAAACATACACACACAGTGAACTGTGACTTATTGCTTCCAACAACTTGCCAAATTAAAATTGATCACTGACAGCGAATACGACACGTACATATAGAACAAGAACCATCCAATCTGCAGAGATTTTTCCCCAAAGTGTGTGAAGGTAATAAACAGCATGTAATTTTCGCGAGGGAAAACTTTCCACAACATTTTTTATTATCATCTCAAAGTTATTAACATCATTTGACTTTCTCATATCTTCTCTGGTGAAGTGACTGTTGTTGTTCCTTTTCTCATTCTTATATTTACTGTTTGAATTCGACTGCATCGTCACATTTCGTCGCGTGTGCTTTTAATTAATGTCAAATGTAGAACACAAGTTGTATACAACAGAAAGAAAAACAAAAGATTATTGCATTACATAACTTATTTGCTCATTTTATTCGGCCGACACCGTGTATGCCACTCTGAAAACGTGTTATCGCAACACGAAAAAGTCACCATATTATAAGATTCGCTGGAACGAAACTCGCTGGTAGAGTTGTTCGCTTCCATTATTACGCTACACACACGTTGTTTGTTTTCTGCCCTCTCCTTGTTGATAAATAATGGAGTAAATTAACATTTTTCGAAAGATGCTTACAGAGGAAGAAAGTGTCTAACTTTGTGCCATTATCATTACCGTCACTATCATCATCGTCATCTCTCTCCTCATCAAAAACAACAACAAAACACAGTTGCAAGCAGAAAAAGTAACAGACGCTCCATCAACTTCATCAACAGCAGCATAGGAGCAGGAAAAACGCACGAAGTGTCTGTCACAAAGTCATACTGTCCTCCTTTTTTCTGTCTCGTTGAGCTGCTGCTTTTTTTCCTGCGCGATTTGCCTTTGAAGACGCTGGCATTTCTTTCTTAGACTCTTCATACACAAAAAATGCCAGTTTATCCGTAACAACTGCCGTGAATAAGCCATAATATATTATGTACATAAAAAAGAGACAATCTTCCATGTGAAATATAATACTATAAAGCTGCTGTACTATAAAAGAAACTCAATTTTCAAAGGGATGATGATGTTGTTACGCTACTTTTAGTTGTGGATGTGACACAATAATATTGTGCTGGCTGCATTTTTTTCTAAAAAGTACAGTCATCATCATCATCGTCAACCAATATGATGAGCAGGACGATGATCATCGTGATGACATTACACAACTAGTTTTCTGCTGAATCAGCCTGTCCTTTCTTTCAGAAGAATCAAGAGAAGAGACGGGAAAGGAAAGAAAAGGAGACTCTTTACTTCGTGCCATTTCATTTCTCATTCATTTCAGCACGAATCCTTTTTTCATGAAACGTATTCCCTTCCATCCACTCTGCTCTTGAGAGTGTGAATCATTTATAACTTGTTCGACCACCGTAGCTCGTAGGACGAGAAACCAAACCACCGACACATCTTTGCTACTCTTCCTGCTACTGTGGGAGGAAAAAGTAAGTATTTCTCGTTAAATCATTCTAATAGTAGTCATCATGATGACGAAAGTAGTTTTCACATTCTTTAACGTACATTTCCATTCATTGCCGAGCGTGCATTACTATTACGGTTACACTGTTCCAACTACCATTTTTGGAGTAACGGTATTATAAGGTCCATGGTCCATTATGCCAACTATGTGTGCCCTATTTTCTTTGAAGAGAAGAAAACAATCCATGACTCTCTTTGTTGTATAAATTCGCATATAATATAGTTTTATTCTAGCTCGCGCCCCAAAGGGAATAAAAATTGAACATATGAATAAGAAATAAATATACCAGCTGTCTGCCAAAAACAATCGAGCTTTCGATCTGTCACTTAAAAGAAATGGTAAATGGCTATGGAAAGTGCATATCTTACTCTTCTCACATGTGGGTAATTGACAGATCTTTTGAAAATCTTTAGGATTTTAATTAAAGAGCCGAATGTAAATAGGCAGGTCGACAAAACGAGAGGAATTTATTTACGTCGTAAGGCGGTAAGGATTATAAGAAACCGGAAAAAGAAAAGGAAAAACGGAAATATGTATCGACATGTTTTTCTTGTCTTGTAAGCAATCTTGTTTTTTGGTTTGCTACATAATGTGGCTGCAACGGGCATTGCTACCTCATATCATCGTGGGCGTCCTCTATGAGTGCATGAGCTCATAATAAGAAAATGTACGTGCACACAAAATACATCTTTACTGAATCACCCATCTTTTCTAACTGAGCCATAAAAATGCTCACGGAATTTTTATGCTGAGTTAAAAATATTCACATTCAAACAAAAAGCATGCATCTTTCCCAATAACATGATTCTGTATGTTTAAAAAAGAGGAGAAGAAAGCCGTATAAGGGGTTTATCTTATTTAAAAAAAATGTTTTCAAGCTACTTTTTATGGAGGACAGCAAAGAATTTTAATGAAGACATATACATAACTTTCATACTTTTCCGACGAATGACTCCCATTGGTACAAGTCTAGAAACAGTGAACTGCTTTGTTACACAACTAGGTATATTGTAAGGATGTGCTGCCAATGATGTTAGTACTTTCACATACTCAGACTTTCTCTGTACTTTGCTTAATAAGGTTAAGTGCTCACCTCAGCCTTTCTTTATTTTATTGTGGGTTCGTTTGATGTGATAGATTTCTGGAGAAAGTTCTAATGTTGGTTGAAACTGGCTAAAGTGAGAAATATGAAGGCAATGCTATTTTGTTTCTGTGCAAAAGATTGCATCATTCACAAAAGGCGAAAAGTATCTTCAGCCACCCTACCAGAAACAGACTGTGTAAATAAAAAGGAAACACAAAGTGTAGTATTTTTGTTTAATTTTTATTATTCCCTAGTTATTGCCGCTCTTGTTTACTTTAAAAAAGAAAGATACTATATAGTAGGTATAATGGATTTAAACTTCTATGCATTTTGTTGCAATTGCAGGCTTTCTCAGAGGAATATCATTGCCTTTTTGAGCATGAACCATAATTTAAAAGGAATGATTGAATGTAGCACGTATACTTTTTATTGTTAGTTTAAATATTCATAAATCCATGAAAAAATGCTTGTCAGTGGATAAAAGCTGTTGTATTTAACAAAGCCCAGCTAGCAGATAGCCGAACGCCACATTTCTGACAGGGTGATGCATGACAGGAATAGAGCTGTTATTACAAGTTTTGCTTAGAGTTTGATAGCACGGTTGGTTACAAGACAGAGAGATATATCTCTTTTAGTTCGTTGACTACTGCCACAGTATCTGTTAAGTGTAAAAAGATGTTACCAGTGAACGTTGCACATATTTGTAGTTTCAATTTTTGGCAACATTGTGCTTAAATGTGTAAAAGTTTGTAAAAAGCAGCGGTAGTTTTTCTATATTATTCTGACATCCGCTGTTGGGAAGGGGCAAGCCGGATTCTTACTTATCATATTACTGTTATATTGAATTATGTCTTTCTATTCCTAATGGATGAAAACCGAAACATGTCCAATCAGTTGGCTACATCGTGTACTCTATACAGATTTTCAACTCTCTTTTGCGCATAAATGTATGATTAGTCTTATGCGTGTTACATAATTCATTGTATGTAGATATGTATCCCTTTCAAAGAACGCAGCTCATTGTATTCAATTTGAACTGGCCGTAACTCATCTTCAAAGACAAATTTTATTATTCACATTCTTTGATGTGTAATGCTACAACGCAAAAGGACGACAAATATGAAGCAAAAATAAAACTTTTAAAAGGGGAAGTAGCATTCGCGGATAGGGTTATAGGAAATTGGGCAGTCTATATACCTAGTATCTCTTTCCGGATAAAGCGTAAAAGCCATATTCCTATGAGCACCAAACACCCCATTGCCACCAGTATACATTTGTACAAAATGTAGCTACTCAAAATCAAAGCAAAGTAAGACACAGAAAATATTTAGCAGTGTTTTTTCTAACAACACTAGCAGCAACATGAGTCAACAAAGTGGACATCTTAAAATTTTAGCGATTTTAAGGAATAAAATATTTTGCATATCAAATCGGGATTTGTGAACATTTCAGAATCCCCCAATATTTTATGTCTATTAGTAATATTCAAATGTCAGAATTCTAAGTACATGAGCTTTTAGGGGCTGGAAAATACAAACTATTTAGTTTGTATATTGCTTCAATTTTCATAAATCATAAATCTTGCCTATCTTACTGATTTGAGGTTATAAGGTCAAAACTATATAAAACTAATGCACAGCCAATTTCTACGACAGTGAATTCTATGTATGTATTAAAACTATATGTGGCATAGTCGCGTATTTACAAAGTAAAGGTGCATTTTTATACCAATAATGACTGTTTGAAGTTGGAAAGCAAAGCAACAACTAAAAATCTTGGTTTCAGAAAAATATTATTGGTGAAATCAAAGAGAAAGCAAGGTTGTGCTCAGCATGCGATCTTCAAATAATGGACAATCTAGAGCCACGAAAGAAAATTTTTATGTGCTTTTAAGAAGCACTCATTTAGCTTTTAGTAAAGAAAAACTGAAAAGCATTATTTTGTCGAAAAAAGTATCACGCACACTCAAAGTACTATTCTTTTACCAGGGTTAATAACCTGATATACAAGTTTTGAGTATTTACTTTTCCATTTTATGTTATATTACACCTAGCAGCGTTTTAAATGGTTCTTCAAACTATGAAAGAACCTCAATAGATCCACAAACATCGGTTTTAGCCTAGCATTGATTTCGTCGGGTGCGAGGTAATGAACCTAATTTGGTGTCACGTTATTCTTTACATTTCATCATCAAGCATATTATATACGAGTATGGAGAGGGCTGTCTAATTGAAAATTTGATACACAAATAACAAAGGATCATAATATTCGTTGTGCAAAATAGAAGAAAGCGTTTTTATGCTAGCAATAATGCACACCATGAGAATCGAGAAGGTGATCAATTGCAGAGTATGCATGCAGAGGTTTTTTAGACGTGATCGTCTTGACTGGAGGCGGAGGGCGCAGCTGTCCAACTCATAAAACATGCCAATTTCATGCAGGCATGGTATTAAAGGTGTGAAATGTATTTTTAGACATTAAAATGCTCGGCTTTCCTCTTCATGTTTTATGGTTTTGTGTAGTTGGACCGACCGACCAGAGCACCGACTTTTAAACACGAACAACTCACAGCACAAAGCACAATCCATTAGAAGTCCACATTTCCTTTCTTGTGGCGATAATAACTTTTTGCATTAAATGTGTGTAAAACTGTTACTCTAAATAAATCATCGATTCAGAATTCACTAAATAAGCATGTTCAGCTTATTTTACAGAATAATGAATACTACATATAATATTTAAAAATTTCTGCAATTTTCATTTACTATTTGATTTGTTAAATTTTGAATTTGTTCCGGGTGCTCCAAATTTTATTTATGTAAAGATCTCAGTTAGTGTAACCAATTCATTATGTTGTGTACCAAAAACAGCCCTGTGCTTTTGGCAGGTTGTCAATCATTTGAAATGTGCAAAAGGACGCGACAGGAAGAAAACAAATTCTACTCAGAAAAATGCTTTGTACTGAATATTATTAAAGTAAAGTTGCTCATTAGATTTCTTCACAAGGAAAATCAAAGGTAAAGTTCCTGAGATTTGCACCACAGGAGAAAGATATAAAAAGAAATTGAAATCGTTTCCAGTTCCAGATTTATTGTGAAACCGCAGTAAAGTTGCATGCATTTGTACTTGAGTTAGTAGATATGAGCATGCAAACATTAGTAGGTTGCAGAATATAAGCGCTTTGGGAAAACAAAGCGCAGGGAGCAAACGCATGACACAGCATGACGTAAAATTGCGATATAAGGAAAAAAATCGTAAAAGTGTTCAAGTGTAGGTATTTGTGATTTGTGTACTTGTAAATTTTTTAACTTTATTTTTAGCATATTTTCTTGCAGTATTGCTCATAATATGATATTAATGTTTAATGCGCACTCAAGTATGTATATCTTCACACATTTCTACTGTTTCTACAATAGCTTTCCTTATTGTAATTATTAGCAATTATTTTCAACTTTCAATAATAAGTACAACGATAACTGCTACAAAAATTGTATAAAGTGACGTATTCTACTATTGCAAGACAATTATATCAGCTCTTTTATGTCAAGTTGTAGAATAAAACGATGGGAAAATTATTACTTTTCGGCAACATTTTTTACTAAAAGTTGAAAAATGTGAACGTGATGCTCATAAACAAGTAGTCAAAATCATAAAAAACGACATGTTTGTGAATCACCTTCCAAATCAAAATTATTATACCACTGCTGCTGGTGATGATAATAACTGGTAATATTTATGGTTGTTGAGGTTTGAGCTGGGCATGGATACAGGAGGCTGTGTAAATTTGAATAAACTGCAAACACAGTGAACATCTGGAGTTTCAAGGACATTCGTCGGTGCGGTATAAAAATGATAGGCAGTATGACATGTTAACAAATGCAAATTGTCCATGGACCGCTGCTTTAGTGTTTGCTAAAGAAAATTTCCAATAATGCTAGTATTTACAGAAAAGTTACTCGAAGTCTTCTATTGTTTGTCGGAGATTTAGCTTTACTTTAGCTCATTTATCCACTTCTCTATACACGAAAACAATCATATTGAATCCGTCACTTGAACGTAAACAGTCTATGTGTGGATTCTCGAATCTGATCTGTGGTGAACTGAGCTGAAATGAGTGAGTACGTATAGTTTCATAGTCTCATTAGCTGTTCTTAACGACTCATTCAGCTCACTCAAGTCAAACCTGTCTACTACACGACGCGTACCGTTCCATAGTGTTCAAAAGTATCGTTTGTTGAAAGCTTTTAAACTAATTAACATTTCTATTCATCATTAAACACCAATTTTCCCAAAGAACTTTGTCTCTCAGCTCCTAGTGTACAAACATATAAAGTAATTAAAGTAATTTGTTATTACTCCCTAAACCACAATTCTAAATAAATTGTTATTTAAAATAAGTTGGTTTAAATGAATGTCGTGATACCGATGACTTTAGTCCAGTCTCAGGCAGCAACAAAGATACAGAGAGCATGACGTTTCTAAGAAAATACAATAATAATTGATGTTGATACAAGATACAAAAGCATACTCCACACCAACTCTCTTGAAGACTATCTCATCTCAAATTTTCTAGCATGCAAACATTTCCGTTACTGTTATCACTTTCCGTCATCTCATAAAGTAAAATATTGAACAAAGGCAGAACTACTGCAGAATATTTCCATTGAATTTCCACTATATATTAACATGGGAGTGTGTTTTGTTATCATTTTGAAAAAGCATAACATCTCGGGTCAATTGATTGTATAATTATCTAGTGCTATTTATTTACGCAAAGCGAAAGTGTGTTCCGAAGTGATACGAATACGAGTTGTACCAACCAAGTGTAATAAACTGATTAGCTGGAAAAACAAAGCATTTTATCTCACAGATTTTGTTTTATCGAACGAACGATTTATGATACAATTTTCAATAATGTACTGTTTGTTCGCGCTTTCGGTAGTTTAATCTGGATTTACAATGCGAGAGAGTAGAATGTGACATGAACTGAAAGATAACAAGCAGCAACAGCAGTTTTATGTTCCTTTGACCATTCATTCCCTAACATATTTAGGTTCGCTTATGTAATCGGTAACCTCAGCCTCACTAATAAGAGGTAAAATGAGGATTTTGTGGAGAGGTGGGTTGTTGTAGATATTGGTTAGCTTGTAGTTTTGTTTGCGACAAGTTGGGGGGCAAACACGCCACATGGTTGGTAGGCTTTTGTTAGTGTTGAAAAGGCTGTTTAGTGGACAACAACAGGACCTGTGTTTCTTTCAATAAATTAGAAGTAAACCGCACTTCATACATAATGTATACTATGTTGTGCTGACATAACCGTACAAAAAGCATACGCTGAAAACTGCTTTAACCAATAGAATTTAAAAACTTGTGTTAATAATACTTCTTTTAATTTTGTGTAAAAGGTGCTTGTGACTTGTGACCTGAACTTCTTGTAGAGGTGGGGACCAAGAAAGTTAAATCAAATTCATCAGGAATATTATTCACAAAAGTTGTGGATAAGAAAAAAGTTAAACAAAGTCAAGACAAAGTTGATGAAGCATGGGAAAATTGGGCTAGCATTTTTTGTGCTAATGTTTTAAAGTTTTGAAAAAATGACCAAACACTTTGAGTTTAACTGGAGAATTCCAGTTCCTGATAAACTACTCGAAGGATGTACTGTCGACCGTTGGACAGAGGTGAGGATCATTTAAAAAATTTTTTTTCTATTATATGCATAAAGAGCAATTGTTCTATACTAATGCATTTATGTAGCAAAATCACATGCAATAATTTAATTTTGAATTTTTTATGGTACCTTTTAGGATCCGACGGAGTACGAGCCCGATTGCTTCCTTCAAGTTGACGAGTATGGATTTTTCTTGCACTGGAAAAGTGAAGCCAGGGTAATTCTTTCAAATAATCTTTTATATAATTTTACTTCCCATATCTTTGATTTAGTATAGCATTCCTGCTGTTAGTACATCATGTTACAATTATCATCATTAATTTCGGTTAAGTAGAACATTATTTTTTTGCTTTTCATTGTACTTACAACTTTTTATAAGGTAAATGACCATAAATTACACACAAAAACATGTTCTTTATGCATGCGCAGTGTTTACATAGATTTTTTTGCCCGATATAAAGTTATCTGACTGAAAAGAGGATAAAAGTTCGTGTTCATTTACCGTGGGACATATAATAAATACGTATAGTAGCGCCGTCCTTACTACGTCATTTAGTCATTTGTAGCCGATATGATACGCTTTCGTTTTCATTTCTAGGACGGAGATGTGGTGGAACTGTGCCAAGTCAGTGACATCCGTGCTGGCGGGTTACCAAAGGTAAGATTTCTTGTCGTTCGCTTTTGCAGTTTTAACAATAAGTGCAAGTGTTACCAATATTGGCTTGATCAGTGGAAAAAAAGTTAATGAGAACAATATGCTATGAGGCAAAAACAAGAGAAAGACAGCATCTTGTTTACAAAACAATGAAGCCTCCGACGGTGCAGAGTTTTGCTCGCTTCATTGGTTCTAAAGAATGTTAAACATTTTATCTGAATAAGCAGTATTTTCATGGAATATCTAGAAAAGACCTGTATTAGTGTGCTAATAATATTGCATGAACCGAGAAATCACGTGGATCGACTTTTATATTTTAGCAATAAAACCACTCAACTGATTAAATCCACGCTTTTATAAAACTGAGATATCTGGCATACCTGAAATTTGTACAATGAATTAATTTGATATCAACTGATAATCGTAAATGCTGTACACGATAGTTGCTCGTAATCAGTTCACACCCTTTGTAGGTCACCAAAATAGCCGATTATCATCGTTTACGCTTAGGATGTCTTTATTCTAGAAATCAGGTTAATATGCTACCGATTCTTCAAGGAGAAACTTTTGGCAACTGTTTTACGATAATAATAATACTTCCGAGAATATATTGACAGAAAAAATGGACGTTACTGTAAATTACTAGAACCAAATATTTCCTACAGTTTCAAATAAACAGAATTTTGAAGAAAACTTGCTTTGTCGAACTCTTGCAGTACCACTAACAGGGTCATGATCAATTGAATTCCACTTGAATTGTCAGTTTAAAGACTGATGACCGTAGCTTATGTTAAATTTTTCTGTTGCAAATTGCAATAAATTTATAACGATTTAACTTGCACTTGTTAAAGTTCAAATTGTTTACCTTTTAAAATTTTTCAATAAATTTTAAAGCATAAAAAGACCGAAACATACGGAATAAAGTACAAAGCTTACTTCATTTCATTCATTAATAATGGTCCTTTTGCTTTACCTTTGCTTATGACAGGATCCAAGATTACAAGGGCAGCTACAAGTGAAACATGGCGAAAGTCTTGAGGATAGATCTCTAACAGTCTGCTCTGGTACCGATTTGGTTAATATAAACTATCTACATCTTGTATTTCCAGACTCCGAAATTGCTAAGGTAAGAGGATCGTGCTAGTTTTGTTTCTTTAATCTAATAACTACCTAATTATATTTAGTTAATTTAATGTTGATAAAAGAAGGCGTGCATTTGCAGGGAGCTGTATTCATAATGAATTATTGTCAGTTAACGATTCTTACTTGAATTAAGCTCATAAAGGGATAGTCTGTTTTATAGAATCTTCAGTGGTGAATATAATGACATAAATATATGCCAAAAATCATAAATATATATAGCACTTGTTTTACCATAAACTTTCTATAAATTATACCATCATGCTGCAGACCTGGGTAGAGGGACTCAGGAAGATAACACACAACTGTAAAGCAAATAATATTTGTCCAATGACATGTCTAAAAAAGCAGTAAGTTATTCATTGATTCAATAAACGTTAGCAAACTGTTATGTTTGAAGCAAATACTTACTTATTTGTTTCATTTGCCTTTTGCCGTCTTTACTCGTCTTGCTTTATCTTATAATTTGAACAATCTGAATGATAATATACAATATCATATAAGTGTTCCACCATATGAAGTTGATGGCACAGTAAGAAATTAGAAATATCAATGTATCCAACATCTTATTTTTATGGTTTCATTTGCCGTGCATGTTTAAATAGCAAAGCAAAAAAAATAAAACTATTTATTTGTAAGAATAAAATTAAAATTTTGCATGTGTGTACCTTTCGGAACGATTCTGCAAATTGATGATATTTGACAAGCTGCATTCAGCTTTTTAGTTGAATTAGTTTCCTATTTTTATGTATTTACATTACAAGCATGTGCAGTTTACTACATGAGCTTCTGGGCAGACACGATGATTAAAATCCAACATGATTTAAAAGTATAAGCCAAATGTAATTATTATCTAAATGCGACAACGCGTCTGAAAAATTCCTTTGGAACAATTCTTGGCTCCGTAATACATATTGTACAGATATGCTACTTTATATTTTTATGTCGAATATAACTTTACTTGGTTAAAATTCTGCATGAAGAATATTTTTAGTTATGCTATATAATTTTTTAAATTTGGTTTTATGTTATTTTTTAAAATTTCGTTTCGTGAATCCAGATTTGGCAAGCTGGGTGCAGGTCGGTGACACACAATAATAAGATAAATAATGTGTGCCCCAGCATCAATCTAATGAAGCAGTAAGTTTATTTTCATACTTTTTAATATTGGGTTTGTTTAGTGTTATAATTTGTTACTTTACTTGACAATTCACTTTTGCACGTTTAAGCTTTTATGATTTATTGATGGCTTTTATTTATGATATAAGGATCAACGCCAACGCTTTGATTAGACACATTGTTAAAATGTCTACTTAACATTGCTTGCTTTAATAGTGTAGGCTTACTCGGCTAATCGAAAATCAGTCTATTCTATCATTTATAATCATGTGTATCATTTACAATGAGTTTAAAATGTACTGAAGGTTGCATTTTTTACAATTACTGCATGTAACTGAGCATTTTGTGCTAGTACGGCGTAAATAATACTGCTATTCCCGGTGCGATACATTAAACTACTACATTTTGTACTCAGCAAACTATTACTATTATGCTGTTTCCATTAATTTTTGCATGTGTGACGCGAAATAAAAGAAAATGTTATGAACATAAGAAAACAATCTTACTTGGAGTTTCTTCCCAAGTATCTAAAACCAAATTCTTTTGTTGTTTCACTCAACTGACTCATTTCTCGTTTTGGTACTACCGTAGTCCTTATACGCGACTGTTTTACTTTTCTGCTTCAGTAAAGCACAAATAGCGCTCTCACACTTCCAGTTGTAAAAATATTATGGGAGCTATTATTCTCACTAGTGTGAAGGTCGTCTCGTCCATTAAGATGGTTTACCTAATGACTCTCAAACTAATGCTTCTAAAGTTAAAACACGAAGAAAATATTATACCCATGTTTCGACTTGTGAATCTGAAGAAAAAAATTTGCTGTTTTTGAAAGTAAATTTCATCCAACATGGATTCCCTTTCGTACTGTTTTGTCAAGTGCCATTCACAATTTCGCATATTTCTGCTTTTTATGTTCTGCAACAAAGGGATTATACACATTTTTTTAATAAATTCACACTTATAATGTGCGCTCAAACCGTTTCTGACAATTTCTGTTAGCACTTCTAGTCACCTTCAGTAGTGTTACGTTCTGAACTTGAGAATCGTGTACAATTGCACAAAAAATGTTGTTGCTGTAAGCCATTTTTATAACTTGAGGTAATGCGTGTTCTATCTCTATCCATTTTTTCATACAATCATTGAGCTAGTTATGTTAAGTAGATACTGTACTGTAGTTGAAAGTATTTTTTTCAATATACTTACATAAACTCCAGAAAAAATTGAGAAATACAAAAAAGTTGAGATTTATATGCTGAACAAAGAGTACTTCACAGAAGTTTACTATTATTTAACTGAAAAAAAGTTTTGCAACTTATTTGTTACGCTTGTAAAAAATGTAGATATGTATCTAATATATCTTGACAAATGAGGTAAAAGAAAAATGGCTGTGGGGTACAATACAACTAAAATGAAAAAGAGAAAAACTTCACTTTACACATTAGTTTCGCCAAGCTTGGTGAACTACTTTTTAAAAAAGACAGTCTATAGTAAGACCATAACAAAATTACTATTTGAGCTGGTATTTTATTAGTTTTTTGGTACTCTATCTTTCCCTTTCCTCATATTGCAGTAGCCCAGGGCATTTCTCAGTATTGCTTTCTTTCCCTCGTACTTTTCTTCTTATTCCTCTTTTTTGTGAAAGAGGATGATGAAATTATCTAAGTACATTACATTTAGAGGACGTTCGGTTGTACATGCTTACTATAGAAGCTTAAATGATTAAGTTTTTGAAAAAAAGTAAAGTTTAATTCTTTATTATATGTAGACTAGAAATGTATGCAATTTTAAAGAAAAATGTGTATATGTCCAACTCTAGGACAGAGATTAATAGCTACGTAATTTCAAATATAATAACTCAAGTAATACAAATGTATGTGCCAAAGATAATTACAAAAATGTAAAAAGAATTTGAACCCGTTTATCCTCAATAATGTTTACAAAGAAAAACGAAAAAAATTGCTACATATTCTGTAAAAATTTCAACAGATATTTTCTCTCGGAGTTACTACGTATTAAATCTCTATTGTTCCGAATTTACAAAGAAGTTATCTTTCTGAATGAAAAATATAATGCTCTTATCTAATCGTATTTAAGTCTGATCCATATAACAATATGATAAAAAATAAGGCGCACATTCAGCTAATAACAAAACTGTTCGCGTACTTGCTAGTTTGCATGTATTAATGTAAAAGATATTGGATTACTTGATTTTGGAGAGAGTACGTATAATCATTTGATCAATGAAACAAAATCAAATTGACCTGATTAAAACGGAACCTGATTTGAAACTCGTCGTATTCTATGGTTAGATGTTAAGATATCTCACAGATTCAAAATCCTTTGTTAAATATTTAGGACTAAGCATGTACTTCTTAAAATTCCTATTTAAAAGATTTACAACAAATAGTTACATCTTATTCACAATAAACTTGTTGTTTATTCTCCATTAGAAATTTTATTGATTTCAAGTTATGCTGTTTTAGTTTCATATATGTATACTGAGAGAATATAATTGACCACTAAATGAAGTTTAAATGAACTTTCCCAGATAAAGAACTTTTTATGCATGCCTAGTACATCTACGGGTATCTAGTAAATTAGCAAAAAAGATCATAAATATTTCTTTCTCATGGTTAACTCAAGGCCTTTGTTAGCTTTTCCCTTTGTAAGAGAAGAGATCGCAATAATTGTAATCTAAAAATTACTGATTGAAATTCAATCCTATATCCCTGCTTCCATCCTATATTTCTCTTCGTGTATTTTTTGTAGCGTGTTATGCTCACTGATGCAAAAAGAGAAAACCCCCAGTATGCCACAACAAAGAGAAAGTAGTGCTTTCCTTTGGGAATAATTGAGCAAGTCTTGCTAATCTGCCTCGCTTTAGATCCTTGTGTCCCTTCCCTTCACAAATTGCTCAACAGACGTAAAATAACTTTGATGCGTAAATCTAGCTTCATTCTTTCATTTATTCACCAGACAAAACGCTAATACAGGGAATCATACATTGCGTCATCCTACTGCTAAACTGCTAGTTAAAGTATTGAATTTTATTTACATATCCTTCTAAAAATTTGGCCTATGCTTTATTACGTGATACAATATACATACAGCGCTAGCACTAGCATACGCTAAGTAAATTCGTTTTATTTAATGAAATCGTGTCAAAGAAAGTAGATAATTCTGTG
>JAQFYG010000541.1:0-28570 GCA_034694325.1 Entomobrya corticalis | reverse complement strand
CCACGAGAAAAATCCACAGCCAAGAAAGACCAGACGCCAACCAAAATTACTCAACGAGAAAACTCTCCAATCAAAACTACATCACGAGAAAGCTCTCCAATCAAAACTACACGAGAAAACTCTCCAATCAAAACTACACGAGAAAACTCTCCAATCAAAACTACACGAGAAAACTCTCCAATCAAAACTACACGAGAAAACTCTCCAATCAAAACTACATCACGAGAAAACTCTGCAGTCGAAAAATTTTCACCAGAAAATACAGTAGAGAAAACTATCGCACTAGAAATCCCTTTCAAAATCGCTTCGCAGGAAAAGTCTCCAACCAAAATTTCTCCGCGAGAAAAGTCTCCTACCAGAATTTCTCCACAGGAAAAGTCTCCAATCAGGATTGTTTCACTAGAAAACTCTCCAGTTAAAGCACCCGCCCCGGAAAAGACTGTAGCTACTCCTCCAGAGAAATCCCCAATCAAAGTTGCTCCAACAGAGAGTATGACTGAAAATTCTTCACCCGTCGTAGATAAAGCAAAGAAGAAATCACCGATGTCTTTCGATAAGTTGGCTATACTCCACGAATCGTTGAATAAAGCTAAATGTAAAAAGGAACAGGTGCCTTCTGATAAAGTTAAACCAGTATCATCAAAACCACAAATGGATGTGATAGAAGCTGAAGGAAAGGATGATACAGTGATAATTGATTTGGACAAAACTTTGCCTATACCCTTTTCTGAGAATCGTGTGCAGACAAACAAACAGGATTTGCCAACAGGGGACGAAAAAGAGCTTATTCAGACATCGACGCCACCCAAAGATATTACCGATACCAACTCTCCGCTACTCGAGAAAGAGAATGATGTAGACTTGGAAAACTCATTATTAATACCAATCAATCAAATTCGACCAAAATCTACTTTATCGTCGTCAGCGGACGAAATCAATGCAAATAGGACACTGACAGAAGAAAATATAAATGAAAAGACGTTTCCAGAAAACTTGGCGGCAGAAATAACGACAACATTGGAACCAGCAGTGATTGACGTTGTTCAGATGACAGGATGTTGCAATAATTCACCAGAGTCATCACAAAAAGTGACAGCAGTGGAAAAGACGTCTCCTGTGGATGCATCTTCACCTGAACAAGTAAAGCATAAGAAATCTGTAGATGAATCAAAAGAAATAGAAATGAACGTCTTGAAAAAGTCAGTTCCATCAACTATAAACGACGCTCAAATGGATAAGGATACTAAGGAAAGTAAAGGAACTGAAGAGAAAAAAGCTTTAATAATTGAAAAACCGAGCGATGACACGCAGGTAAGAGCGCCTCAAAGCAAAGACGCCACCGACCAAGGAACAAATGAGAAAATCGCGTCGCCATGTCCTGAAACAGTAGATATTATGGATTCTGGCCCACCTAGTCCAGAAGTTGTTGACTTCACATCACCTCCACCTTCACCCGCTGCAGATGACAGTGGAGAACCTTCCTCTCCTGAGATTTCAAGAGCTAGAAAGTCGCCTACCCCTGACAAAATGACGTCTAATAAAAAGAAAAATGTCATTGAATCTAGCAGTGATGATGGGGACCACCGCCGAGAGGACGCGGACCTTACTGATGACACAACACCAGAAAGAAAAAAGAGCAGTGATGATGATGAGCTGTCGGGAAATAAAAAGGAAGTGCGTTTTGTGCACAATCCTAGCATAGAAAGAAAACGAGATCAAGAAGATTGTAGGTCGGGAAAATTTGGTGAGTTTGAAATGGAGCGACAAAGGAAAAAGGATAAGAGAAAGGGCGGCAGAGATAAATCGGGAAAAGGGGATCCGTTTGAAGATTTCATGAGGGACAAACAACTAAGTGGTTCATTTCGGTAAGTCACCATTTTTAATTATGTAAATCAAGGTTAGGCTACAACCCGAACCGCGTCATTTTGTACGTAGTTATTAATATTATACTGAATTATGGTTTAGGATTCCAAAAAAAGGACTATCAACGAATAGGAAGACTGATAACCGCAGTGTAGTAACTCCATTAACTACGATTGACGTACCAAAAGAAAAAATGCAGTTTGAAAAATTCAGGAAAGGATTATCGGATAAAGAAAAGATAGAAAGAAAAGAAAGAGGGGAATGGAACAATAGGAACCGAGGAGGAGGAGGAGATTTCAACAACGAATTCAGAGGAGGCGGAGGGGGAGCAGATCAAAAGTTCAGCGGGAATAGATTCAATAGAGAACCAAGTGCTTTTGATAGGCATAAACTTAGAGACGACGCCAGAGTGGTACTTCTTGCTCCCGAAGAAGGGAAAAAAGATGATGGTGATAATTCTACTCCGGCGGCAGGTGAAGTCATTGAAGGAGACCAGCCAGAACCTGAACCAACTTGGGCTGATGATGGCGAAGAACCTGGAGGGGGAGATAGTCCGATTCATCACAGAGATGACGATGAAGTTAAAGATGGCGACACAGCGGAAGCGGATAAGATGATGAAGGATGTACCAGAAACAAAGAAGGACGATAAGAATGAATCAGACAGCAAGACTAACATAAAACAAGAAACGGTGCTATTAAGCGATATAAAGAAGGAAGCTGTGGATGATGCTGCTGATGACATTTTAAATCCGGAAGTTCCGCTCAAGCATGTTGAAGTGAATGCATTTTCTGTTGGTGCGATGATGCTTTTGCAAGAAAACCCTAACCCTCCACTTCCAGACGTTGAAGAGGAAAACAATCTTGCAGAGGCAACAATGATGAAAGTAGCTTGGTGGATTAGCAAGGGAGACTTTGAAAACTCAGTGGACGTAAGCAGTAGGGAGGATTGGTATAAAATTGCCGATTGTCTAGACAGTGACGATGATGGTGCTCAAAGTGATAGCAGCTTTCACGAGCTGCTCAAATTTACACAAGCCGAAGAAGATGAAATTTATAATAGCTTGGATAGAGATCAAAGGAAAAAGAAGAGCAATGGACCACTCGACGAACATTGCGTAAGTCAACTGAATCGTTTTTCTCTTTTCGTTAAATGAGTTGGGATTAAATATTTTATTTGATATTTCAAAATTGATTTTCAATCTCGAGCTTCATGGTACATGTTGTGAATAATGTTGAATTGTGACTGCAAACATGAAATACACAAATATATGTTAGGTTGGGTTAACAAAATTTCTGGCGATGAAGATGTTTCATCCGGCTTTTTCAAATAATGGTGAGTACTTACACATGAAGCTCATTTTAATTTGTTTCAGGGCCGACAATTACTTGTATCACAGTACCGATCCGGTCCTGGTGATAAGTTTACGCGCATTTTTCAAGTCAGAGGAACAGGTCCACCTGAGACAGCATATGCAAAGGATAATTTTCAGGTACCTGCGTTGCGTTATATCGATAATACAGTTACTAAGTAGTATGTATAATCTGACGATTAATTGTAAGAAATGCTGGGTTATTTTTTCCAATTTTATAGGCACGGTGTACTTTGTGTGACGTTTTGGTCGTGGGAAAAGCCAAACTGACGAATCACGTTCTTAGTGAATCACATCGTGAGAAGATGTCAAAAGCTGGTAAAATAATTATTTCATTCTAATATTTTAACTAATCATTCATTCTCAGTTAGCCTGAGAACTAAACGCTGTCAGTGAGTGAACTATAATATTACATTTTACCATGTATTTAGGATTAGACAGAATAAAACCTGCTGAGGCTATTCCAACAGAGAAGATTCCAGAGAAAGCTAAAGATGATAAAAAACCAGAAAGTGTAGATAAGAATGGAGACATCAAGAAGGGCACAGGTGAGGACTCCAAGTCTCCAGATAAGAAAGATAGGAAAAGGGACGATGAGCGTAAAGATAGGGAGAAAAAAATTGATGAAGATAAACAAAAAGACAAGAAGAGAAAGCGATCCAAGGACAAATCATCACCTGAGAAATCCCGGCATGATTCCGGTGCTGAAGTCGGAGTAACTTCCACAGGTACATTTAATGTGTTAGACGATTTAAAGCTGGTACATTTTTAGCTGGCTGCATGCTCTATTTTTGCATGATTATAACAGTTGTCGATTATTTCAATTTCAATGCTTCAGGATTGGCAATAAAAATTCCTGCAGGTGCCATTCCGGACAAAGACAAGAAACGTGGCGCTGAGTCCAGAGATAAGCGCTCGCGGTCTCGATCTCCACGCCACAAGCGTAATCGATCTCGCTCACCGCGACATCATTCGGGACGGGATAGATCACCAAGAAGAAGGTCGAGATCTCGATCAAGGTCTCCACTTGGCAGTAGTAGTCGACGACGCAGAAGCAGAAGTAAATCACGCGATCGTGGAAGAGACCGTGCTCGAGAACCTGTTGTTAGAATTTCACGATCACCCGGAAAGATTCGTCGTCGTTCTACAAGTGCAGAACGAGTTGAAAAGTTCTTGGCAAAAACTCAACGAAGGTCTCGATCACCCTCCAATGGATATAGGAAACGACACCGTCCAACTTCACCATCTCCCACTTCTGGGTTGTTGCCGAAAAAGACAAACAAAGAATTCCATGAGAAAATGGCTTTAACTTTGGAAGGAAAGTGGACAGAAGAGCTGGAAGGCAAATGGAAAATGATGGAAGCTGAAGAAGCAATGTAATTATTATATTTCATTTAACCTATAAAGAAGTAACTAATTTGTGAATAAACTAGTAGACAATTAAAAAATATTATACAACACTTGAATTCAAGATTTATGGAACAATTTGGAGAAAAGAGTAAATCGTTGAAAACCACACCTGAAAGTCATCCCGCATATGGTGGAGAATGGACAGCATTTTGGGAGCGTCGTTATCAAGAAATTGAAGAAGAAGGGAAAGAAGATCCTGATAAGCATAACTACGTTCCCGAATGGAAGGAGTATTGGACAAACAAGCTGAGAGAGCTCTTAGATAAGGAATATGAAGAGGCAATGTAAGTGAACTTGCATTAAATCGGCGTAGCTTAAGTAATAAGTTGTGGTTATTAATTACATAAATCATTGGTGTTAGTCTATTTGAGATTTTAATAAGTTCGATGTTTGTAAGCGCCTAATTTTAACTTGCAGTAAAGGTATCAAGATGCGAAATGGCGTGGATATCGACACCTTGCAAAAACTGCGAAATATTACAATTGAGCCGTTAGTAACTGCTACAGTGCAACTAGTTCAGCTTCCAACCCCAATTCCTCAGCCAGTTCCCCCTCCTACTTGCCTCCCGATAGGCATCCCGCCTCCTCATATTCATATGCAACAAGTACCATCTATCACTGGTACAATCACACCTTCCTCCAAGAGTGTTTCAGAGGTAGGTGAAGATATGACTGCGCGATCAATGTCTATTTCGGATGGAGGGGACGATCATCCACGTGAGTAAAACGAAATTCATTGCCGCATGTATTTATTTATTTTTCAAATTTTTTATTTCAATGATACGATGATTATTTTAATTTTATCAGGTTCTAGAACGAATGTTGCACCCCCCGCTCAATCTCCTTCTACTGTTACAACTGTTGATATTATGTCAACATGGGAAAAGCTAAAAGCAGGAGGGATTCCTGCCAACAAACCGACAACTGGTGTCCCTGCTGCTCCAGTACAGCTACCCTTCCGCTCACTCTCTGTTACCAGAAGTGTTGACGAGAGATCCATTGCCGACTCTTTAGCAAGCATTGACAGTTTCGGATTCAGTACCGGGATGGATGTTGTTCAGGTACTATATCATATGAGTAAGTTGGAAGATCAGTTGAGTTTTTTTGCGGACAAGGTCCAAGAATATTTCAAAAAGGCTGAAGCGATGGATTTGAAGAAACGAAACACGTCGTACATACTGTTAACTGATGAAGATTTTGTTGCGATGCTGTTTCAAATTCGGGATCGCTTCATGGCGATGGTAAGTAGACAATTTCATAGCTCTAAAATTTGATGTAATAATTACTACAAGATACCCGAACCGCCAAATTATAGATACGAGTCCAAATCCTGCCGAAAGATGTGCTGGATAAATTAAATCTCACTGTTTATGGCCTCGATGGAATTTTGGAACATCCAGACTGTCAAAAGCGTCGTCCTAAAGTTGTTGAACCACCAGAAGTACCACCTCCAAAAAACGAGGCTCCTCAGTCCGTGCCAGTACAGCCCCCATCTGCACCTGTTAGCCAGTCCCCTCCTATCAATGTTAACGATACGTTTACAAGGCCATCAACTTCAACTTCAAAAGTATATACTAATAATAATGGAAAGTTACGTAATCTTCCTGAAAAGAAGAAAAACGAAATCGCCTTACTTCTGACAAGTTTTGTAATGAGCATGGGTAGAGAAGACTTGACTGATGTGGAGCTAAGGGAATTATTAAGTAAAATGGTTCAGCCACCCAAGCTTGCACCTCCGAGTGCCAACAATACACCTAGAAACTCCGCATCAAACACTCCTGTACTTCCTGCAAGAGGAGGCAACCAAAATAATGCATCGGATTCAGATTCCAGCGCTCGCTCGACTCGATTTAGAGAAAGCCCTAATTTGGATCCGTGGCGCCTTCCAGAACGTAACGTGACTAGAATTTTCTCCGTGGCAAGTGTTCAAGGAGCTGGAACAGCAGTACCTGAATTGCCTAATGTTATCCCGTATGCTGTTCTCATAAAATATCAGTCATTTTCATAATTATTATCTTATCAAATTTGCAGGGCATCTCATTAGCATTATGCTGGTTTATAGGCATTTTCACAATCCCAGCGGTGGTGGCGCTCCGTTGCGATTTGGCAGCAGTAGTGGCGAGGAAAGCGGTGGAGGTGGATGGGGCCGTGGACGTATAATCCCTTCAAACGATCCTGATAATTACATGAGCTCAACTTCCGGCAGCGGCAACGGAAGGCATTCCCCTTTTAGTAGACGGGACTTTACTGGAAATCCTATTTCCGCCAACCCGTATCGTGATAAGGTCTAGTGAAAAATACTTGAATTGAAATGATTGATTTAATATTCTCAATGTTACAAATAAATCTTCTGGCCTGTGAAGACTTTCTGTTTAAGTGTGTAATGAATTTAAGTCAATCAAATCGTTCGTATCGAATAATGTAATAGTTATTTGTAGGTGAAAAGTAATTTTTTAATTAAAAGCAATGTAATTTAATTAATTCATGCCAATAAAATTAATAACAATAAAAGTATTTATGCAGTCTGTTGCAGCAATAGCCTCTGCTTTCTAACCGATTACTTCTATAAGTTGTGACAAAAACTACGGAAATATATAAAGCATTCAGAAGAAAATATATGTGCTACGTCAGATTTATATTGATAATAAAAATGCTGAAACATTTTTATGATTATCTATAAGCTAACTTTGATTGAATAAAAACATTGAAAATATTTGAAAAATAAAATAAAGCGTTTTGTGTAACCAGTTTTTAAAATCATTATCTTCATTAATTATTCATATTTGTTCTTTTTTTTTCTTGTTGACCATATAGGTCTCTTCTACTCAGGCATCATCCTCAACGACGACAAATAAGCATCTTACTTTGCGTACGAAAGATGCCAAAGGACCTGTGGTGACTATCGGCACAAGTGACTTAGTATTAGGAGCAAAAGGACGACTGTATGAAATAAAGAAAGAACCAGAAATACAAATGAAACAGTTGACAAAAAATAGACTGGTGGGTCAAAATGTTCACAATATGAAAATTGATCCTGGAGGGAGAAGACGACTGACAGTTGAGGATGAATTAGCTTTCCATATTAGGAGGGAGGAAGAAGCTGTTCGTGTTAGTACCAGGTCAAGTGTAGGGGGAAGAACATCTAGACGTGAAAGCTGGAACAATGAAAACGCACAGGAGAGTGATAAGCCTAAACTTCCACCTGGAATAATGAACATGATTATGAAGGAAAGAGACGAGAGGATAAAGCAACAAGCTATGGAATTCGGAGAAATATTATCGGAACCATATATTTACACCAGACCAAAGAAGAAGAAAAAACGAAGGAAAAGACGAGCGAAGGAAGAAGCAAGCAGTAGCAGGTCATCTTCGCATGAGAACTCAGATGGAAGCAAATATGCTCGGGATCGAAGTAAAGAAAGAAAGAGGAGGAGAGAAAAACGGCAAAGGAAAAGCGAAAAAGGCAGTCAGAGGACTTCTTCTGAATCTCCTCCTTGTTCCAATAGAAGAGAAAGAAGACGTATGTCACCCTCAATCAATAAAAGGGAAAGCAGGGTGGAAAGGGAACGTTCCAGCTCATGTGAAAGCTCGAAGTGGAGAACGACTACTAGGACTAGACGACGGAGTCCCTCCCGTTCCTACGAGCGCCGTAAGAGCGTCAGTGATGAAAGCATTTCACCAAGTAGAGAAAATAAAAGGGGAAGCAGAAGACGAGATGGTCGTAGACGAAGAAGCTATTCTAGCACTCCTGTTGAGTCACATAAAAGAAGTAAAAGTATCCATAGACGTCATAGTAGTGGTGAAATTCACTCAGACTCTAACAGCTCAAATATCACTGCGGAGCATATACATATCAGGAAAGCTCCAACTCGGAACGATGCGGAGAAAGAAATACAATGGGACGAAAATAGACAACGCCCATCTCGAATCAAATCGGAAACTGCTCTTGAAGAAGAACGAGTTAAGGTCACTAGAAGAGCTCCACCACGACAAGACAGTCATTTAAGTCGAATCAGGTAAAGTATAATTGTATGTATATGATAATTGTAATGAAATAATAAAAGTAATGCAATGGAATTTATAAACTTTCAGTGATGATGAAATGTTGGAATATGCTTCCCAACCGCTTCGAAGTACATCATATCTCAGAGACAGTAATCTGAGATCTAAAAGAACGCTAGTACGCTCAAGTTATTCAAACATGAATTTGCCGTCGCCTGCAGCATCTTCAACTAGTGGGAGTAGTACCGCTGGATACAGAAGAAGAAAAGAGCGGCCGGCCGTAACGACCGTTAGTATGCCGGACATATGTAAATATAGACTACAAGTAGAAAAGTGGTAAGTTTAATGTTAATTATTACAATAACGTACTAACAATTCATATTTTTGACTTTATATTGATGCACAATAATCATCGGAACTTTCCATTTCAGGGAATCATCGATATCCGAAATTTCTAGTATGGGCGATGGTACAAAGGATAAAATTCCAAAAAATGAAGTCAAGGACTCAGCACAAGAGAAAATTGCCGACAGAAATGCTGCAGAAAACGCTAAAGTAACATCAGTTTCTAAAACGTACGTTTACTAATTACATTAGTTTTAGTATATATGTGTGTATATTTTTTATAATACAAGTTTTAAATAACTGGTTAGTTTAACTTTACCAATATATGTAAAAACTTTTACCATTCTTAATTCGATTTAGATTCTGGTTGACAAATGACGAGGACGCAAAATCTCTAAGTTCTATCAGTAGTCATGAAGTTTTTCCTTCCCAAATGCCATCTAATGCAGCCCCTTCAACGATCCCGGTCCCAACAACTGTAGAAGTGACGGCAGCAGTGGCCGTGGCTGCACCTTCACCATCAAAGATAGTGCGTCATTACCGTCTATCTTTAGAAGAGCTCAAAGAACCTGGTGAAATTTCTACCTCAAGTGATGAAATTGGTGAAATTTGATTAAGGACAATTATTTGTTAGCCTTGAAACATATTTTGTACTATATTACTACTGTTAGCTTTGAAACTTAGTTTGTACGTAAACAATAGCTTAGTTAATTCATTGAAATATTCAAGAAATATTTTTTATCTAACGTTTTCTTCCAAAAACTTTGATTTTTCTGTTATCTCTGCATCATAAATTTAAAATACTGGATTATTGGGTGAGTAAGGAAGAAAGTTTTTGTTTTACTCCTTATAAGCGCCTGAGCCTCGCCTTTGACTTTCTCGAACGCGAAACGCGGCAAATGTGAATTTATAGCAAGTCCATTTCCCCATGTATTTCCTCTTTAAATATGTTCCGTTGACTGACATCTACATTGACGTCGTGATTTATAGAATGAATGACTTGGTGGTTGAGGTGACAGACGCAATCACACAATCTATAATCTATATCACAATTCCCCATACGACTGGCGTTTTTTGAAATTTTACTAATAACGCCATTCACACAAGAGAAAGGGGGGAGGGCAGTTGCTCAAAGGACCCCATATTTACATATATTACTTGCCGTAATGCATATTATTATTATTAGTCCCGTTCATTTCATTATTAGTGGTAGAGATGCAGTGACGGTTGGAACGATTGCCGAACCATATCACTAGCGGTTATTCGCATTCATATTTTGCGTTTCATTGTCGGTTTTACACGAACAGATGAAAAATGATGGTCAGCCGCTGATGTGATGATGCCATAAATAAACTTTTGGTCGAAGGAAATTAATGAACACTACATAGATACGCTGCTAGACCATGACCATGGCGTCACGACTCACCAGAGGCCTTTTAAGCTAATAAGGAATAAAACACAGACTTCCTTCCGTACTTGGTTGGTTATATAATGTATTTTTGTAATTTTGAAACTTGACTTATCCAGGATATTGATTTGCTATTCTGTTCCTGACTGGAATTTATGACGTCGTATACTTAATGATATTATTTTCTTTGACTTTCGAAGGATATTACCCATCGATTGTGTACAAAAAACGAGCATAATTAAAGACGGCCATAATAATACGAAAAATAATAGTTGCTACTGTATGAATTTAATTATTAACAGAAAATTAATTTAATATTGTAAAAATCGATGATCCATAATTGCATGCTCTGTTAATAAGAGTAGCTCTTTAGTAAATGTTGTTTTCGTAGTTTTCGCTGATTTTAGATAAGATAATTGTAGATTATGAATAGTATAAAAAATTTAATAAAAAATGCAAAATAATTTCAGTTTCCGTTTTCGGAATTCTTTATTTTCTTGGACACAATAAGAAAGAAGTTGGTTTTATTTCTTTAAATTAGAATAATTAATATTACTTGTAATAAGTTGATAAATCTTGTAAGAATGCATAAATGCTTTGAAGATGGAATATAATAACTAAATATTTAAACGCTAATTAATTGTCTAACATAAATTACTCACTCTTGTCTTTCTCTCTAATGTGAAGGAATACACACGAGAGAAGACAGACGCCAATCATCATGGAAAAGGCACTGGCGTAGTAGGGGAAAGCAGAAGGAATGAATCTTTCGTATTGAGTGTGTTGAAGTGGGCGGACTGACACCTAGAAAATAGTTGTAATGGATAAAATTGATAATTACCAACTCTTAATAAAAGTTTTAAGATTTTTAAACAATTAAATTTGTTTTAACTAAGTTTACCTGAGTGGCGCTGTTAACAAAAGTGTATCCCTTCCTATGATAGTCGATTTTGAACTGGAACACTCCATAAACATCGGGGATTTTGAAACGAGCTTCATACTGTCCAGAAGTGCCAGGTACACGCTTCAAAGAAGTACGAACGAAAGGATCAATGCGCACAAATTCTAGTTGAACATCATCAGCCACATATCCAGTCCAAATCCCATCCTTCAGTTCCTCAATCACTGCCCGATATACAACGTTTTCAGTAATGGTGTACTCAGCAGGGGGGCTAGACTCGCCGGCTTTGTTATGAGTGATGTTGCTCAATCGGAGAACTCCATTTTCTTTGAATACCCAATCGCTGAGAGAATTAGCTAGTGCCTCGTTTCCAGATTTTTCGAACAATTTTCCTCCAGGTCGCTGTGCTCCCATCCCATAGAATTTGTCAGAGAAGAAATCCAAAGAGCCAGAGAAAACTACACGGGCATTATTTCTTGCTTGTAATGCTGCCAAGAGGACAGTGTTACGTCCAACAGTATGGGGATACTGTAAATTTAATAAAAGTTTAGTCTTTATCTTCATCTTTTGATTAAAAAAATATCTGATTGAGCCGGATACATGATTTGCTTAATACCAACCTCAGTAACAGCTTTAGTAGGATCATAAGAGTATGATGTGGATGCAGCAACAAGAACCTCCAAAACAAGAGGATTCTCTGGGTCGACGAGTAAGCTGGAACCCTCATACAACAATGGAGCAACAACCTCTTTTCCAACAATTATTGGGGCGTCCACAAGGTTCTTTTGGTCGACAACAATGAGTGTATGCTGTAAAAATATGCATGGTAAGGTTGCATTATATACATCATGAATGCTTACAAAATGATAAACCTAATAATCTTAACATTTTGAAAAGCAAACGAACCTTTCCACCATCATTGTTAACGTCATAATTCAAATGGTCAATAACATTAGATCCGGCATCGTCCAACTCAACACCAAACTCAGCAGCCAAGTCCCTAATGGCGTCTCCAGCTACAGGGCTACCGGCAGCAAGTATATTACCTCCCGCATCAACAAATTCGGCAATTGCTTCCGGACTCAAGTCACCTCCAAGCTCATCCGTTCCAGGTGCAAATACAATCAAATTTTGGTAAAGCCATACACCATATTTCTTGAGGCTAAGAGCAGGATCATCAGACATTTTGATGGTAAGTTGATAGCCATTTTCTGCAAAAATATATGTCCAAATCCATAAATCACAAAAACAATCGATAATTTTTTTCACAAACGGCTACATAAAATCGTGCAAAAAAAGTATTTTACCTTGTAATCTCCTAAAGAAAGTGGAATGAGTCTCTTTGATAGCAAGATTGTCCACAAGAACCAACGTATTTTTATTCGCTTGTGGTGATTGAGTTCTCACAGGCTCCGTTAGAATACAGCAAACGATGACTAGTAAAGCATGAGACAATCCTATTTGGACCCAACTTCTTTGGTTTGTTTTTCTTGACATGATTACAATTACACTAATGTTGTTTAATTATTCTAAAACAAAATTTCCTTGAAATAAAACCTAAAAAAATAAATAATAAACCATTTTAAATAACCAGTTAGGTATCACCATTAAAAAGACGCCACCTGTCAAATGCATCTTTACAATATGCATCATATGTTTGCATGCCTCATCAAAAACAAACATTGTTAATTCATTAGACACCCACTTACCCTCCTCCTCCAATATTCACTCCACAATAGCTGTAGGGTCAGCTCGTCCGTTTATTAAGTACAACTTTCGTTAAGAAATTTAACATTAAATCTTATTTTAATATTCACAATGAATTCCAACTTCCAAGTTGGTAGTGCACTAGAGTTTAAAAAAGACAAGTAAAAATACACAACCACTTTGCTGAAAAATTTTCCAAAATTTATATCTCAGCCGGCATGCACCAGAATATGCCAATACACAGAAGTATTCAACTCAGGCTCAAGTCAGTAATGTCAACGTAGAGTATAGAGTTGAGTAGCCAGCCACACAATAACAGCCAACGAGTCAGTAGTCGCTAGTGGACAACATGCACACTTTTTCTGTTTTTCTTCACACCTCACAAAAAATACATAACCCTTTCTGTCTAGGTAGTCTAGTATGTTATGTAAGTAGTAAAACTAGTAAAAGTATACCCAACATACATACATACTAGAGGCATTGCTCTCGATTCTGATAGTATTTATCCAATTCCAAAGATCTCACTCAGGTAGTAAATGAATAAAATATGATGAGGAGGTTGTGATGATGATGATGATGATACATGTCAAGTTGTATTGCATATTGCATAGCTCGCTGGAAAACAAGAGAGCTTTTCGTTGAATCGTCCGCCTTTCTTTCGTGAGCTTAGTTTTCCTGAGGACGTGTCATTATCCGATTCCCAGCCAGCCTCGCCAGAGCATATAAATTTTTTACATTGGCTCATATCATCATGATTGCTCTCTCTTCTGCTTACCTAAATATAAATACCAGTAACGTTCCATAGCAAGACGACAGGTGTATAGAAAGTGTAGAAAGTAAGAGTAAACAAGCTGAAAAATGAATTTTGTACAAACACATGCATTATGCAGTCTATAATAGAGACACTTGAAAATCTGTTGGCAGTTTGTGGAATGAATTTCATTGGAAAGAAGTGAAAATTTATAGCCTGTTTCACTTTCACTTTCTTCAGTAGTACCAAATTTTTCAATGTTACGTGCTACTTATTTAAGTACTTGAAAAAATATTATAAAATGTCATGCAAGCGCATGCAAACTGCCGTCAATTCTTTTACATTCGCCTTTCGAAAGATCAAGGCAAGGAGGTGCGTCTTTTTGTGAATTTTCAGAAGTGAAAGCTGGAAAGTTTACCGGAGTTGATATCTATGTCTTATATTCAATGTGACAAAGATAAAATTATGTTTCTGGGATTGCCCCAAAATAAATTTATGTATTTGATAGTTTCTTATGATTTTCCATAAAAAATGAGAATAACTTTCTTCATCTCCACATCTCAACATTATTCTTTTTTTCAAAGTTGAAAACGATTTTTATATAAGGATTTTTTATTATTAATAATAATATTATATCTCTGCTCTGTTCCTTTTAAAATATAAAATGCTGTCAATAAAATATTAAACATTGAAATTAACAAAGGAAAACGGTATATATATACTACATAAAATATTTTTGTTTCTCTAAATATATAACTTTCATTTTTCCATCTTTTTTGTTTGTTTGTAAATAACAAGGTTTTTAAAAAGGTTTTTACTTAGCTTATTATTATAATCATAGTACTTTTACAACAAATAAATGTTCTGAAGAAGATCACACCATTATGCTTTCTCTTCCTTTTCCCTATTGTATTTTTCCAACTCTTTGAGGAATACATTTTTCGGTTTCATAACGTTCGGCTTTTCTCCTCGACAATTCGGACAAAACCAGCGTCCTTTTGGTTTTGTGCTGAGATTGACACAGGAAAAGTGAAACCATTCTATCGGACATAGATCATTATCGCAACCGATCATCTCTCCGTATGAAACCTAAAGAAAGAAAATTATAAATATAGTTTTGGAAATTGCAATATATTTTTTTTATTTTTATATATTTTTATACAAATAATTTTTAAATATTTCCTTACTTGATCACAAAGACAATAGGTAGGTTCATCAGGGTCGATGCCATAAGTTTGTGGTGAGTTATCTTCTTTCCTACTACTATTACTACTGCTCTGTTTTGCTTTTCTCTTTTTCGTTTTCTTTTCTTGCGCCTGGTTTTTCTGACTCTGTTTTTTACTCCCGCTTGACGAACTGTATCCTGCCCCACTTGTCCTCTTCTCACTATTTGAGCTATTATGTTCTTCTTTTGCTGCTGCCGTTGTTGAACTTCTAGTTGTCGTTTGCCCCGCCGACCTTTCACTTGTCCTCCCATTCGTTTTCTGCACTGGTGTTACTTGCTGTATCGCCGGTGGGGGCTCTTCACTGGAACCTGATCCTCCTGCTACACTTTGACCATCTGCAGATGATGTCGCTGTACCTGAGGTTGATGATGCGGATGAGGTTTGACCTGATGTTAAGGATACTAGTGTTGCAGCTGCAGAAGTAATTGATGCTGATGATGAACTGGATGTCTGATTTGAGGTTTGAGATTGAGTATCTCCTCCTCCTCCTCCTACACCTCCGCCATCATCTCCTCCTCCCTTAGCTTTAGTACTGGCAGTTTCCCTTCCAGCACTTCTGTCTTCTTTGTTACTGCTGCCGCGAGATCTACTGGAAGTAACTACATGACGATGAGTGGGGGCGGTGTCCTCATGATCTCGAGTATTGTTGGACACATTGTTGTTCTCCGGGTAGGTGGTGGCTTTGAGGGAGGAGGGACCGAGAATTGAGGGCCGGTAGATTTCATGTCTATTTCTACGAGCACGTTTTATATTACGTTCGGTTGGGGGAGGGGGAGGATCCTTGAAGGTGGTTTCTTGTTCTTGTTCTTTACAAAATTCAGCTGAAGATAATTAAAATATACATAAAAATAAATGATAAGAATATAAAATTATTTTTGTAAACCAAAAGTAGAAACATAAAATGTATAAAAATTTACCCAAGTTCTTTCTATCCACATCCAACTGCCTGGTCTTGTTTTCTATATGATCTTGTATACTTTGCATTACTTGAAGACTATCATCGCCGGTGTCCTGCGCTGTCATTAATACATTTTGTAACCTAAATACTGCCTTTTTCTTTTCCGCACTTAGCTGATCCGGAATTATACGGTCTCCATCATTTTCCCCGAGGAGAATCGCCATTGCCGACTCCAACTCTCTGATATACGCTGAAAATTTTTACAAAGAAAGCCATATAAATTGAAACATGCACATTATACGTTCACATTATCACCATCAATTAAGTTTTGTATCTTGAAAACTCACTCATATAGTTCGAGCCCATCTCAAACATTCTCGTCGTCTGTCTTATCAGATCATCCCCCATATTATCATTGCAGTCGATAAAGTCCTCTACATAAGTTGCCGAGTACAGAGCTTCTAGCGCTTGCTGATTTAAAATAGCCGGATTCACATCATTATTCCCTCCAATACCACCTCCTACTCCTCCACTATTTTGCTTACTATTAGGAGTATTAGAGTTTCCACCACCGCCCCCACTAGACTTGTTTTTCGTTACCCCATGTTTCGTACTTTTTGAAGGTGTTGTACTTATAGAATCTCCTTTTGATACTACACCACCCCCACCACCACCACCATTTCCCCCTCCACCAACGGAAGAACTGTTATTCTCATTGTTTCTCTCAGATTTCGAACTTACACCCATTGTTCCACCACTCTTTTTAGTTGATGACGACATTTTTTGAAGATTTCACATTTGCCCTAAATGGCTTTTGTAACGATGTATTGTCAACATCAAATAAAGGCCAAAGGTAAAATTTTTACACACAGAAAAAAAGATACTATGTTAAACTAATCTACTCACTAAACTAACTTTTTTATTTGCTTTAGAAATCGTCTTATATTCTCTTTCAAAAAATGATCTTGATCTTAATAGAGGTGACGATATATATATCATCATCACCCATCATTTTTCTTTCTTGCTGCAGACCCCATTTTAAAAACGTTTCAAAATAACATCATGTAAAATCCACTGCACATTTTTTACGCAAAAATACACACATTAAATTGTCTTTTTCTAGAAAATAATTGGAGACACTTAGGAAAATATACATTAATCAAGATAATTGTAAACTATCAGCAGCATGGACAGCCGTCGTCGTCGGACAATACAGCGCAGAAAATCCGTTCAAAGTGACTTTTTTTGTAGCTCCTTCGTCTCTGGAATAGCTTCTCGTCATCATCATGTTGCTGGCCATTATGTAGAGGGAATAATGACACATGATTTCTCAATTAGGTAGCTGTGTATATTTTTTCCTCTAATTTGATCTACAAATTTTGTTTTAGAGCTTGTGACATTAAAGTCGATTTATTGATGTATCTCGAAAGAAAGGTAATCTCATCTTTAGCAAAAAGGTACAATAAGGAGAGACACTCAAAGGAGAACACTGATTTACAACATATTTATTTTCTTAGATAAAATCACATTTATTTTTAAGAGTTCATCTATAATTTCTGTCTCTCTGAGTCTATGCGCGACTGTGAGGATTATTTTGTATTCAGCTTAGTTGAATAATTTTTATTTTGTTTGTTGGGCTCTCATTTCTTCACAGAGATCCAGATCAGATCAGATCATCACAACATTTATCCACTTATGCAGATTTTTGTGTACACGGTTGTTGTATTATGTACGGTAAAAAAATATAAATACCAAAATTAAAAGATTTTTTTGGGTAGCTTGTTGACTCTCTCTCTCTTTTAGTTTTTATCCGTCCGCTGGTCCGCTCCACTCCGTTTTTTCACTTTTATTTCTTGTTAATACATATTTTGCTGTTGTGTGCTTCACTTGATTCATATGGGCTGTTTTTCTTAGTTGAAAACTATTTTGTAAAGTTTTTGTATATGAAAGATCAACTTTTATTTGGTGATAGATATCACACAGTGTTTGTTTGAGAGAAGTGGGAAGGATTTGTGTATATTTTTATTATGGAACAGAATATGGAGCTTTTCTTTTGGAACTTTTTATTTTACAATTTTACATGATGGAAAAATAAAAATACATGGACAGAACAGAGAAACAAGAGTGCACACTGCTACAATAAACATACAAGCAAAATGCAAGCTGGTATATGTGTGTAGTGTGTGAATACTATTATTAATTTTTATCATATTATTCTGAAAAAACTCTTTCAACCTTCTTAAAGGTAAAAATGTGTATAAAATATGCTCTCATTTGTAGATAGGCTTATTGCTTGTAGTAAAAAAATTGCATTCAGAAGCAGCATTTTCTATTAACACGTTTACGCTAAACGTATAACATTCCTTTGGTGCATATAGGTATTGTGTGTTGGTTTGTAACAATTCCACACACACATATAGTACGGCATACAAAGGCTTTTATAAATAAGAGATTTTTCTTCGGAAGGGATATTATTGTGATCATTTGAGAAAGAGAGAGAGACTAACACATGTACTCATAAAATGTCTGTTCGCTGCTCTGTTGCTGTGCATTTGAGTGTTCTTTTCTGAGTAGAGATATAAGGAGAATAGTATGGATGGTCATGGTAGATTATATTGTTAAGTCTTCTTTCAGGGACGCACTTACTCAGAGAAGCTATGGCTGAAAAGACGTATTTGATTATTAGAGAAAAACGCAAGAGTGAAGATGAAAGGAAGGCAAAGAAGCGAAAATAATGTTTTGACGTAGACACAGGATCGGAGGACGGAGAAGATGAGGGGAAATATAAAGGAATGAACGGATGGAATGGAAAATCCTTTATTTTCTGAATTTCTGTGTGTTTGTCAATGAGAAGAGTCTTTTGTGTTTGTCGAGTGATGAGAGATGATGAGTATTATTAGTTAGTAGAAGGTATGCAGTATGCATCAACTCAAGTATCCAAAAGTAAGAAGAAGAGCGGATGCAAAAGATCATATCAGCTTTGAGGAAACATTGTGGCATTTGTGGTGGAGTGGTTGGCAAAATTAATAGAAATGTTCATAAGGTTAAATGTAAAGGTAAAAAATTCCGTTCCCTCCATGAAAATTTTTATGCATGTAGAAGAATGGCATTGTTGCTTCTATTGTTGTCGGCAATGCGGAGTGGAAACATGCATAAGATGAGCAATATGAGCTGCGTTTGTTTTAAGTGGTCATACGTTAATGTCGAATGTTCACAGAAAGAACAGAGCAGAGCGGATGTTGATATTTCTGTGTAAAATTGTGTATGTACCTATTCATGTATCTAGCGCAGTACATTGAAAAGATAACCTAAAGATATCCTTCATATTTCTCGTTACTATACATTTTATGCATGCGTTTAGGGTTTTCAAAGCGTTTTAAACATTTTGTTCCCCTCTGCTAACTTTATATTTAAAAATGGGCATAAAATACATTGTTACACTTTTGGACAACGCATGTGCTGCTTATATTAAAAACACATTTAAGAGAAAAAGGTTGTTTTTGTAGTCTGTACTATTCAAATTTCTCACAAAAAAATTATGCAGCACAACAGCTTCATATTAAAAGGAAAGGGTTAAAACCTTAAAATGAAGTCTGATATTTGGCGATTCTCAAAACACCCCAACAATACCTTGCCACATTTATAGCGCTTTTTGGTAAAGGTGATCGTAAAAGGCACACACACTGTCTCAACAGAATGACCAGTAGGTACGTACGGTACAATACCGAAAGAAACATTTGATAAAATAATACAGAAAACTACCTAAATAGGTACCTACGTACACTATCAATACTATCAAGCAATGTTTCTCGTTGAATAATTCCTTCTCATCCTCTTCTAACACATTTCCAATATTCCCAATACATTTTAACGTACAATTTCCTACATGATGACAGTATCAACTATCAACTTTAACGATAAACCCAACAGAATATGAGAACTATTGGGATTTTTTTTATTGTAACCAAAAATACATTTTATTTTAAACGTGTGCAAGAATGTTATCCTTTTTGTTTCTCCATTCCTCTCTATAACATCTCGTATTTCACAAAGGCATACGGCAATCGGCATACATACCAATATACTTCCAAAAAAGCTTTTTTTCTTCAAAGTAAAAAATTTCTACATGTGTAGAGTACTCTTTTTACTACAAAACATACAAAAGTAAATGCTCTTCTACATGCTTCTAAGCATTCATAATGTTTTTTTATCCTTTAAAAAAATCTGTTGAAAGAGCTGCCTACATACATGCGTTATAATATTAAGATTTTCATATAGACATACAGACATAAATAAAATATATTCCTTTCTTATCGCCTTCTCTTCTCTCAATTCATTCTTAAGCTTTTTTTATGTGTTTTTGCTCTTCTCCTGTCTATCTATCTATCACTAAAAAAATGAAAACACTTTAGTATTTTTTATGTATGTGTGTGTGTTATGCACACTTTACTTTAGTGGTGGTCTCTCCTCATAATTTTTAAGTATTATTATTATGGATGTTTATGAATGTGTGTGAGCGGAGAAGGAGCATGCACGGAACAGAAAATTGATACATTCATTGCAACTGCAAGAAAAATAGATGTGATTTTATATATATTATATTAGTAGATTTTTTAAAGAAGAGAACATTTTAATACAAATATATTTTTAATGCGAAAGAAGTGATAAATTATAATAATTTACTTATCTTGAACCAAGTTAAGTAATAGCTGATTCTGCCAAACAAACTGTTTTTATTAAAGAAAGTGTTTATCTGTTTTAATTGGTGAGTCTGCTAAAATAAAAAAAGTAAGTGAGAGGTCAACCAGGGCTTTCGCTTTTTTGTTATCTTGTCGATGTTCATGTTGTTATTGTGCTCCAGAGAGAAAGAAGACGAGGAGAATATTCTTTTGATGTAAAAAATAGATCAAAAGGAAAGATTTCTTTTTTTATCAAGAAGGAAATAAGGAGATAAAGAAGTGATAGAGTTGTTATTTGTTATCTCCTCGTTTATTTTAATGAGAGCAGTGTTTTCGTGTTGTTCATCTCGAGAAGAAAAAGTTGTTGATTGTGAGTTTGAGATTGACTGGAAAAAAGGAAAGCAAATGCGAGGAAAAGTTGAGTGTGATTGGCATTGGCAGTATTATCACAAGAACTTTTACTTTTTGTGTGACGAGTGAAAGGTTTTTATAAGGAAAACAGGAAGAAGGGTGAAAGGTGAGTGAAAGTTTGGATAAGTATTGGCATGTATGTGTTGGACAGCATTAGTAAAAGATGTTATTTTGTACAAAAATTTAGGTTTGAGACGTTGAAGTGCTGTAGTGTAGTAGATAGATAGTAGGTGTTTGTAAATGCACAGCAAAGAATGCATGCAGGCAGTTTTATTTTTAATTAAAGCAATTTTTATATGGTAGTTCAGATAAGCAGCCTGACAGCAGTGGAAACGATGTTGATAAGCGCTGCTATTGGATAACACGACAGTTATTTTGCGAATAACATTAGTGACATTCTTGATAGGTTGTGTATTGAAGGAGTATTTTACTGCCATGCAGATGGTAGATGATAGTATCTCTTGATGCATAGTCATATGGTATAGTTTTCACTTTGAAACAAACGATTGCCGAACTATCCTGCTGATTTTTGTAAATACACATTTAAAATAATAATAATTAAATCGTAATTTATTTTGTTAGTTTGTTATATTGATAAGCAGCACGTGAGCACTGAACAGGGCTGAAGTTTGTACTAAAACCGATAACGTTTGACGTTAGATTCTGTTTAAAATCTTTATTTTTTGTGAATTTATTTATGCTAATTATTTGTTTTCTTTTTCTGCAGGTATTGTTAACGTTTCAACTTTAATGGTGTAAAATAAGTAGCAATATGCCTTCGCACGGGCACGATTGCTTTGGGTGGTCAGCGTACTCATACTTCCTGACGCTGTATGTGTTGTCACTTCACATTTTGGATACGAATACAAGATCGTCCCCACATTGGAGACTTGTCGAAGAAAATGGAATTAATACTATTGTTCCAGACCCAACACCAACGATGTCCATATCAGGTAACCCTTTTTTATTTGTCATGTTTTCGAGCGAAACAAATTTTGTAGATATTTTATGTGAGATTTGAACATTCGTTTGTTTCATTGCTTCTAGGAAATTTTGGACAAAATTCAGGATCTCTCTCCGGGGGTAATTCTCCCAGTTTGACTTATAGTCAGGGACGCTTATCCCATGTATCGAGTGATACGCAAAACGAATCCTTGCCATATTCGCGGTTGGATAGGCCGTCGTCTATGTTGATCTCAAACAGTGAAGAGGAGGTTGAGCTTGTTCTTCAAATCCTCGCCACTACAGTGATTAATTCTGGGTCATGGATAAAGAATGGCGAGGAGACATACTGCAAAGGGTGTACGCTTGCCGGTGGTGGAGCAAGTAGCAGTCCATCAATGTTAATGTCATCCGACTTCGAGAACAGCTCTGGAGGAGGAGGGAGAGGAGGTGGTACTGGTGGAGGAGTTACCGTTGATGATGACAGTCCGGAGGTACTGGACTGCGGTCGACCAGCAAATTTCACGTACTATGATCAGCTAATTGGGGTGGCAAATCGTCACAATCACCCGCACATTCCGGAGCCTTCGGTGGCAATGGTGTTCCGTAAAAAGGGTAGTAAAAAAGATACGATTGACTTGAATACCCTCGAGAGAAAGCTACGAAAGGCGAAGAAAGAGGTTAGTTGTCGGTTATATTTACCCTTACCCCCTTTTTATATTGCCATCTTTACTTAAATATTTCATACTAAACATGAAAATTATTTTTAGAAACCGAGCTCCGTTCAACTGTACAACCAGATTGGAAACTTTTGGAGAATCAAAGGCCATACATTACGGGCAATAGAGTGCTTTCGACGGGCGCTTGCAGTTGCTCCCAATAATCCTGAGGCTTGTAAAAAATATTCATAACAGTTATTATTAATTCTAATGAACATTGATTTTTATTATAAAGTTAATTAATGTTCTTAATTTTGTCGAAAAAAACAGGTTTTGCATAACTTGGCTCGTTTATTGTTAACACTCCAATATTTGGACGATGCACTGTTCTTAGCTCGACGCTCTCTTGAACTTCAAGCGCCAGATCGGAATGCATGGCAGCAGCATTTCACTTTGGGGGAAATACTCAAAGCTTATGGACACCACCAAGAAGCCGTTCTACATTTCAAAGTATGTTTGATTTATCATTTACCTTCCTAAAATTAATGATCTTTTACCCAAATCGTAACTCGTTAATTAATTAGTGTTTAAAAAACATTTTTTTTTGTTTTCAGCACACTCTTGAACTGAGACCGGATCACGTCGCAGCTCAGCAAGCGTTGCGAGAGCTTGAAAGCCTCTTGGCCGGAACTGGGTTACACATTTGCACCCTTCTCATCATCGTTTTCCTGGTACTTGGCGTACTACTCATGATGTTAAGCAATTGGGATGAGCCTGAACCACAGGACTTGACAAGGCCACAACCACGACATTTCAGTCGTGCACTGGCTATGCGTTCCCTCAAGTTGGGCATCTCTCCCAGAGCGCTTCGTGCCAAGAGACTACCGTGAATCTCAGAAACAATCCGAAAAAAACAGAATGAATATTCTCTTCTTCGGTTGTTTCATCTTCTAATCTACGTGTATCTTGAATGTTTCAACAAAAGAACAAAAGAAAAGTTGTTTCATTGTCTTAAGGAAAAATGTGTCCCAAACGTAATTTACTTAAAAACATTTACTCATTAGTAAAAAAGCAAGGCAAAAATGCGACACAGTTTCCTGTGTGTAACGAAACTGTTTGTCATAAAATATATTTAAATGTAATAATTATTAACTGTGTATATCGTTATCATGAAATGATAATGATATAATCTTTCATGATATATTATATAGACTTTTTGTAGTATCGAGAAAATCGTTGAAAAAACATTTTGTTTTGAGTTGCGACTTACTTACGAACAAAACCAAGTTTGTTTTATTTTAATTAATTGTTCGTATAAACTTTTATCGTTCATGTCGAGTTATAATTATTTTGTACGTAGCACGTGTGCTTATTTATTATATAATACGTACACCGTACACACACCCACGCACTCTCTTCATTTATTCTTCGTTCGTTCGTTCGTATTTAAAAATGCCAAATTTTTAATCGATGTTTTCTTTTGTAAAATGAAGAGAAGAACTGTCTCGGTTTTTTTCTCTCGAAATCTTAAGTGTTTTTTCGATCTTCTATATAAATGTGAGTAAAGGATAAGTCTAGTCATATGTGAAATGATTGTTTCATACTGTTCTTATATAATTGTACAACTTAATTGTTGTGATTTGCAAAAAACAAAAAGTCTATAAATTATATTGCTACTGATTATTTTGTGTGGGGAAAAATATGTAGTGATAGATTTTTGCATTTGACACACAAAACACATTATTAAATGTACACAAACAATACACACAAAAAACACAACCTACCAGGCAAACAAAAACTACCTTTTTGACCCTATCTTATATACCTTATAATTATATAATGATGAGCCATAAGACATGTATGTGTATAACCACATGTGTTGAAAAATATTAAATGAATTAACTTGTTATGTGTGTAATAACTTATATATTAAAAACACTGATAAAATATATAATACTATAATGATTATATGATTCATTATGAAAGGAAAAATTAAACTTGTCAAAAAAGCAGACTGAAAAAAGGAAAATAAAATTTTCTTGACTTCTCAGCAGCAGCAGTCATTGAAAAAAAACCTATTGTTTTTGTTGCATTTCTCTCTGAATGTTCTTTATTTTTCTTGTTGGATAATCACATAATTTTTTTGTTGATTGAATTACAATATAATTATTTTCTCATTTATTGTTTATAATTATTATAGTTTTTTTAACTTTAAATATTGCTAAAACATTTTTCTACCATTGTTTTTGTTTCTCCGTTTCTTTTTTTCAAATATTATGAAGATACGATCAGCAATAGGTCGATAATCGATTTACCAACTTTTGCTTGCTAAATTATATGATGTAGAGCTATTTCTGATCACTGATCCTATAAACTAACAATTTATTGTTGATTTTTTGTTGATATAATTTACTTCTTGTTTGATCCAGTAGTAGGTATACATATACTTAAGCTTAAAATTCTAAAAATATTTATTGGAATGTTTCCAGCAGGTGTGCTATACTCCTAACATTTGACATTTTTATTTATAATCAATCATTATTTTTCATATCGTTCTCGAATTCTGTCTCATTTTTACACGGTTTTATCGTAACATATTTTCGAATTAATTGCTTCTAAGCACCGTAATGTTTATATGCACTCAATCACCATCAACAAAACATTTTACACTTATTCAGCAAATAATATGTAAACAACGATCAGAAAAATAACAAATGAGAGTAGTAAATTAACTATAAGACTATAATTAGGTATATATCTGTTACTAGCAGAGTTAGCATGACTCTTTTTAGCTTAGCTTGGTTGGTGGTGGTAATGAGATGAGAACAAATCAGTCCACGATTTGCAAACTAGTTTTAAATTTAAGTACACGCCTAACAAAAAACGACAAAAACCTTATTCTAAAAAATACAAAATAAATTGTAGTAGAGAATGCATAAGATATACACGTACACGTATTTACATATTGCGAAATTATAGAAAAAACAAACAAGTTGCTTACATTCAAGAAAGCTAACAAAAAACTGTAAATAATTCGCATTAAATATCAGCCAAAAAACTGGAAAAACCTCGATTAGGGTTTAAAGAAAATTACACCATTTAGGATATCTGTTAATTTATTGATAAGATAACAACTTTGACGTTTCAAATCTAATAATATACTTTTGAATTTTGGAATATAATCTATAATCTGATAATTATAGTACTGTGAATGATGATGGAATAATTGTGTATGCACCATTATCAATGCAATACACAAAAAACATGGTCGATCGATATCCTAAAACACTGAACTTCCAGAGTTGCTTTTTATTTTCGAGTGGGTGAGTGATGAGTGTTCGCAATGAACTTATTATTACTTCTTTTTTTAGAACTGAACCCAGCTAGAGTTACTCGAACTGGGAGGGTTAGGATTCGAAGGAGCTGCAGGTTTTGGTGCATGCGTTGGAGAACTTGTTGGGGTAGCTTCTCGTGAGACACCAAGACCTCCGGGTGGTGGTGGTAATTTATTGCCTCCAGGTGGAGGAGGTAGAATTCCTCCTGAAGTACTTTTAGCCTTTGATCGACTTGATCCTTCTGTTCCATCTCGCTTCTATCAAAGGGAAAATAACAAGCAGAAAATTTGTAAATAATTTATTTCGACATTGGGAAACCAAAAATTGGGACATGGGTGCTTGTGAATTTGAGCGATTTACTTACAGTGATTTTCATGTTGATTTTTATTGTCTCGCCTTCTTTGAAACCCAGATCTAAAGCAGGTTTTGGAGCATCCTGCTCCTGCGCAATTTCCTGTTCTTTCTTGACACGTTTGAAATGATCTTGCAGGGATACTTGCAAATCGAATGCTTGGCTTCTGTCCGCAAACCCACAGCCAATGAAAGCACTCCTACCAGCTGGAACGGAAAAATTATTAAAAATCATTAAAAATTGTTTACATTTTTCATTTAGCCATTTTCAAAATAAAATATTGATTGCTTATTTATAAATAAAATATTTACCAGCGTCATCATGTATCCGCAGTACAAAATATCGAGATGAATCTGACACGGGTTCAATCGCTACACCAGGATACTCCTCAATAGGAGCCTGAGCAAATAAAGCCCCTGACATTTTATCTTCCAATTTGATTATACATTTATTGCCCTTGTGTACAAGACGGAGCCTCCCTGTCCAGTCTGGGTTTTCCAAATTCCACTCATTTGCCCTATAACGCAATAACCATAATTATAATAAAAACCCAAATTTATTACTTAAAATTTGTTTTAATATATAAAATATTAACTACAATTTTACCTGTAGCCTCGATTTGTAGTTCTTGGAGGAATTTTGTAAACAAACACCTCAGGCTGCACCAAAATAATACTTTCATATTCCTCCATGATGAATGATGATTAACGACCAATTAACCTCAACTTTTATTCTATTTTACACAACAACCCAACCAATCTAATTTAATCAAGATAATCAATCAATACCAAACAATTAATAGCCTCTCTTCCTTTTCACTTCCAACTCCAGATTCAATTACTCCCAAAAATATATTTTTCGCTTCTACCTCCACTCCTCCAAAACCCACTCTGTTTCCTTTTTTCAATAAAAAACTTGAGCACGAACACGCACTACACCATGTACGCACATAAAGGATATCACTCTTCAGGGATTCGACCAGTTCATTTGGATATTGGCTAAAAAAATGCTTCAGCTTCACACTTTCTATATCCTCCTTCTCCCTAAATATCTATCTACCAAACAATAACACACAGTTCAATACACAACCACATACCAGAAAGCACAGCTGTTTAGCAGATCTTATTACTCCACGTTATCTCAGATGACCACATAAATACACTCTAGAGAATTGAATGGAATGAAATCCAAAACCTTTTGGCTTTTTCAATCTTTTCTCCAAAACTAAAAGGGTTAACACAGATGAAAGGAAAGCTTAAGAGTTCTTGACCACTGACCACTGGGAAGAATTTTTAATGAAAAATGATAACCGACTTGGTTAGGAAAACTTTCTCCGATAATTTTGCTTCCTCCTTGTTCTTCACATTACGTCAGCGTCTACCAGTCCACTAAAGTAATGAAGAGTATAGAGCTCATTCTAAAAACAATAAATGTTTCATGCACTTTCGAAAAAAACAGCAATAAAAAAAGCAACTACTGGTTGTTGAGCAATCAAAGGAAATTGATATAAAAAATGTAATCTTTGTGATGTATGCAGTTGTTGAATGTAGAGGTGGTAAATAGCACGTGAGGAGGTATTCCTCAGATAGGAATGCAGTTTCACGTACTATTGCCAAATGACACCAAATTTTATACATTGGCAAAGGGCATCAAGAAACGCCCCAAAAACCATTTTGAAAAAAATCGGTCCATATTTGGGCTTAAGAATGGGAAAAGTTTCAAAAACCGTATGTTAGCTCTGTAGGTCACAATTTTTGAACTAGAGACGTGAAATTTGGTATGTGGATGCCAAACGTAAATTCCAAGGAGGCTCAGAAAAGATTTTTTCAAATTGTTTAAAATTTAAAAAGTTTTGGCGGGAAAACTGTTTTTTTCAAAAATGGGGTAATATGAGAAGCAAAATTGTTTCTTAAAAAATTCTGCATAATTAATTACATAGTCTAACGTACACATTTACTAACACTTTCCCCCTTGTGTGGAGGAAAACGGGACTAATAATTTAAAAATTCGAAAATAAATCCAAAACTCAAGAAATCTCGTTTTTACAAGAAATCTAACAACGAATCCGAGATTTACGTCAAAATTATGATCAGGTTCAATTGTCACAAGAGAAAGCTGACTTTAATCAAATAAAAAATCTCTCATATTTCAAAAACTGTAATACTTAGATCAAATCTATTTACAGATTCAGAATCTCTAAGTCATTTTACATAGGGCTCAACTTCTAAAGTTTGCTAAAAGTCATTTTCACGATTTAACTGACCACGACTCAAACATGAATTCACTCATATTTCAAAAACTGTACTACTT
>JAQFYG010000540.1:0-28572 GCA_034694325.1 Entomobrya corticalis | reverse complement strand
GTAGTACTAAGTTAATAAGGGATAGTATTTTGATATTCTTCAAATCATTGTATTAACATTACCGGGTGCTGGGAAGACGGAGTTAATCAGATTTCAGATTATGTCGAACCGGAAAGTAGTCACTGAATTGAGCAAATTGTGGGATGCTGTCGCAGCGAAAGGAAAATTAACTACGCAAAATAGAGTCTACGATGTTAAACGGTGGGTTGCTGAAAGCCCAACTGTGAGTGCATTTCAGGCTGCAGTTAATGAGAGATATGATAGGTTGAACAAGTTCCACAGAGATATTATTGCTAGGAAAAATTCAAGTGACAATGCTGCGGAAACAGCATCGAAGGAGAATTTGGGACGTGTCGAAAAGATTGTGTCAAAGTATGAAGAGTTCACGGGAATTAATGAAGTCAAGAAAGCGCATACTAGGGTATTATCGGTAAGTTATAAGCTGTAATTTAAATCGTTGGTAATTCTAGAAGAATGAAAATATTGAAAATATTGAAAATTCAAATTTGAAATTGTTGTTCATCTTTTTGTGTCATTTTGATGTACTTTTTAGTCTGAGGCAAAATTCGTAGACTGCCAGGAGAAAAGACGCCTAGCTTCGAAAGAATTGTCAGAGATTTATAACAAGTTATTGGAAATTCGCTCGGAGCTTGACCGAACTGAACGTGGAGATGAGACGTACTTGGATCTTATAAAACAGGTTGATTTTTTAATTACGATGAGTGACGGATAATACAAAAATGTTTCTAGTTAAACGGACTAATAATCGTGAAATGTTTTACCTTTTAAGGAAATCGCTGTGACGAAGCAAGAGAGAGTAATGCGCAAACTGTTCGAAGATTTGGAAAAAACTGAAAGAGAAGTATTTGCTGAACTGTCAAGTGCACTTCGAATTAATCATGAAAAGGAGCGTCAGCAAAATGAAAAAACAAAGTATTGGTCAATCGTTGGATCAATAATTGGTAATATTTGTATAAAAATAAGAAGGTTTAGCTGTGTGTTGTTGTTTCACGCATGATAATTAATATGACCGATTACTTTAATTAGGTGCTGGGTTGGGCGTTCTTGGAACAACAATCAACAATCGTATAAAACAAAATCATTTAAGGCATATATTGGAAGAAACGTCTTCCCAGTTTACCGCTATTCAAGCCAGAGTTGAACATTTAGCGCAAGCTTCATTAACTGCGGAGGACGTTGCCCGTATTTTGGAAACTGCTAGACCTCAAGAATCTGATTCCTTCTTACAACAAGAAAAACTAACAAAGGCCATGCAAGAATCATTGAAAGTGTTACAGCAGCTAATAGTTACCAACCCATCTTACGACAATCAAGAACTTCCATCGATTGCAATCCCAGAAACGCCAACCGCAACCCTTGCTGAGACTGATTTGCAAAAGCTCGTTGTTGAAAATAGGTGGCAAGTAACTGCTGCAGCCTGCTCTATGATAGCGATCAGTTATTTGATGTATAGGTTTATATAGCCTTTCAAATTGTTGCTTATGCGTCCTAACATTAAGGTCATACCTTTTAGCACAGCATTTATTATTGTCCAAGTGACGTTCGGAGTCGTTCTTTACTATTATATTTAAATGTTGTCAGTCCTCAGGTGTTCAGAAAGTCTTATAGTAATATAGTATGAAGTCCAAAATATGTTTACATAAAATTTTGAGGTGTCTTAACAGTACATGGATGCTAGTTATATGTAACAGTCATAGTGATAGTAAAAAATAACCTAAAAAATGAAAAAGTAATGAAAAAGTAATAAAAAATGAACCTATTTTCACAGTCGATTTTTCAAGTCTCCGTGGTTTTGTATTTGTCATTTTGTTCAATTACATCTTTATTGACTCCAAAATAATCAAAAAGTTTTCATACTGAGGCGTTATAATATAATATTTAGAACTTTTACAATGGATCAATGTATTGCTTTCCCACTTCGAAAACATCAATTTCAGGTCGGACTTTATCAAACAGATGAGGGAAGGCTCCTTCTGAATGATATTTCTTGCGAACCTTCTCATACAGACTTAGATCGAACATTTCTTCAAACTCTTTTCGACTCATGAAGATATCAGCGTACAGGAATGGGTAGCCACCAACCTTCCTGGTAAACCTGCAGTTAAATTTCGAAATGTGTTTAAAAAATGAAACAACGGATGAACGGATGGTTATTTTAAAATCGCCACTGGCAATTTAACTTACTCTTCCATAGCTCTCATTTTCTGAACTGCGTCATATTTCTCCTTTCGCTTCACTGGACCAGGGACTCCGTAAACTCCTAGATCATTGAACATTCCGTAGTTTGCCCCGGGTACCATTTGCTCAGGTCGTGGTTTTCGAAGTTGACCCCTGCAAATAATTGCATGCATTAAAGGTTCTCCTTCGATGCCTTTAACAAAGTAAGAAAATGTAAAATGCTACATTTTATATACATATTGCAATTTACTTGTGGTCACCATGATCGTATATGCGGCAGGGATATACTAAAACAGGATATGTATCAAACAGCTTTTCGGAAATATTGATTTGATCTTCCAACTGATTCATCGGTAGGACAATATCCTGGAAAACTTGCTTGGTGAAAGTCATGGCTCGAATTCCTGGAGTAGTTGTGAACTTTAAAAACGCTGGTTTTGGTGGTAGAAGCCATCCGAATAAAAGTCTAGAATATGTTTTTGCTCATTGTATTTACATGAACTGAACAGTTGGAAGTAAATTAAAGTTAGTTATAAGCTTCTGTGGGCTAACTACCTGAACAAAGGATGGTTACCGAATGGAATCATATCTTCCACAACCCAGAAAATGGCTCGATTGTGTCGCAAGAGATACTGTCTCAATGGAATGTACTCATCGCTTTCTCCTTTTTCCAAAAACGTTTTTACATGACAGTAAAACCAAGGTTTGTACCATTGTGCTAAATTGTTTATCTGAGAGCAATTGTTCAAAAAATTAAATTATGAACTACTTTCTCCCAGATTTTATGAAATCCAAAAGAAATGCGTACCTTTCCCCATTGTGTAACTGGAGGTGCATCAGAAAAGTTTCCAACCATTACAACGGCTTCGTCCTTTGAGTAGATAGTTGCTTCAACGAAATCATCCAGCTAAAGTTAGATTATAATCAAAATGTCATAAATTTCTTATCTTTACCAAAACCAAAGTTTTTCTGAGCGTACCTTTCTATTCTTATCAGTTGCCCCTGATATTTCTCGAATAGTATCACAATATTGTTTCTGGCCTCTCACTGGAATGTATTTCATATGGACGTAGGGTTTAACTGGAATTATTTCCAATTCCAGGGCAGTCAGAAATCCCAAAGAGCCGTGGGACCACGGAAGGGCGTAATATAAATCCGAGTACTCGTTGTCACGAGTGGCAGTCACCAGTGATCCATCTCCTAGAATAACTTCATAAGAGCGAATAGCCTCTTGGTACAGGCCCACCTTATGGGAATAAGTGGTCATTCCCGTACCCATTGCTAATCCTCCGAGGGTCGCATCTGCAATTTCCAGTGTCACGGCCAATGTGTAACCTAAATGGTGTCAATAATTTTCACATGTTAGTTAGGCTTGGCTTGGGTATCCCAATCGTGTCGAGGACAAAATATTGTCAATTGTATAATTCACCTTTTGGAATCAAATATTTAGTAATTTCGCCAACGGTGACCATTGGCTCAACTTTCACTGTCAAGTTTTGCTCATCCAACTCAAGAACATTGAACAAATTAATTGGAACCTTATGGCAGTTGTCCTACAATTAAGGAATAAGAGTCACTTGATTAAGTATTTGCACAAACATATTGATGGCATTTATCAAGCTCCATAATTGGTCATGTAGCTGGTCTTCTGGTTTTACCTTTGGGAAGAAGGTCAAGGACAGACTTAGCCAATTTGGTCGAGAAGTACATAGAAGTTTACGGTCCTTAGGATCCAGTTTGTTCCATCGCGCAACCTTTATAAGACAAGTCATACAAGTACTAATAATTTTTAGCAATTCTAACTAGTTTTGACGTATTTGATTGCTTCAGCACCCACCTGCTTTTGAATCTCTGTAACTCGAAGCTGATGAGTTTCTGGAACATTAGTTAGTGTTCTCTGAAGCCACACCTTAAACCGTAACACCAAATCAAAAAGAAAACTTGCCGGCAAGCAAAAGAACAACACGACGATACCTCGATTGTCTTCCAACCAACGAATCGTAGATTTCTTCAATTTATTAACCAGTTCCATTTTGACCAATGATTTCTAAAATAAAAGTTTAAACATTCAGCTCAGTTTCCATTTCCAATTACATCGTTCCAAGTCCACACTTCATGAATAAATGAACGTTTTTATCTCCAAATATTTCTTAGCTTTACTAATCACAGGAACAAGTGAACGAGATGCAGGTGCAAAGTTTTCATACCATTTCTCGTCCTCGTAAGTAATCTATCAGATAACTTATCTGTCAATGAATTTATAATTGCTAATTTTTGATTGACATGAGCTGAGTGCCACCAAATGCCTTAAGTAAGTGACAAAACTATCAAAAGTCTATCTATAGTCTATTTTCATATGTACATATTTTACATGGAACGTGCACCTGTTCCATGAGTTTTTATGCTGCTGTGCCAGCTGAGGCTGCTACATGTGCGTGGGTTGCTACTTGCTCATGGTCGAGGTCATCTCTATTTCAATGCAGCTCAAGAATTCAGGAAACTGGCTTGAGCTGATGCATGCGGCCGCATTTTTTGTTTAAAGTTTAAAGAATGTTATACAATCTACGTAATTAGTAGTAATTATTTAAATGTACATCAAATGCCAGTTTGACAATTTTCATCTATGCATTTATTATGAATCATGAAACCTGAATCAATTGTTTTTCGATTTGATCTTCCAGGGTTGCCATAACTTTTTTATTTGTGCAAAATGAAAATGAAATAAATAAATTTTGATGGATGATTAAATATTTTCAATTTAATACACGATTTTATTAATTGTAATGACTGGTTTTGAGTCAACATTTTTTGACTCGATAAATAATAGAAATTTGGTTAATTATATTATAGCTAGAGACATGGTGTGTGGGGTGTCAGAACATATAATAATACATTTAAGCCTACATTCAATAAACCCCAATGGTTACAAAGTAATTGTAATTTGTAATATTAAAAGTCGTGGTCAGTTTAGAATTCGCGACTTTCTTTTGTTACAAGTACATAACACGTCTATATATAAATGCTCTCTACTACAGAATCTGTGTACATTTTTAGAAACATGCACATGGTATATATTTATATATTATATTCTTGACATATTGACATATACATAACTTTGTCATAATTATATATTATAATTGTTTTCAGTTGCAGATTTCATCTAATATAAAACTAGATTACTAATTATAAATGGTTATTTACGTTGATGATAGTAATTGTATTACATCAGATCAGTACATATACATATAATAATCGTTTTTCTAAAACTCTTCCGCATTTCGCTATTATGGAATCAAAACCACTGTCCAATAGGTAATGGTTCAAATAAATTTGCTAACACAGATTTACTAAAGTCTTAAGACATTTAATTTACTACCAGTCTCATGAGTCAAAAATCGTTATTATCATCAATTTCGTTATAAGTTAATTTGTAATAGATTACACGTATAAAGTTTCCTTTTTTAATATTTCGTCTACTTCTTTAAATATATTGTTTAAATTGGATACATGTAACCAGGAATTATAGATTGTTTTGAAATATTTAGTCAACGGATTAACTTATTTACGAACGACGACAACAACAATATACCGCTCATGTTTTGTAATTGAATGCCATTTTTGTATATAAATCTTTTGTTCGAAGACATAGTGTTTATATTAAAATTATAATCATATATACTCTATGTATGTAAATAAATGCAACATAAAAAAATTGGCACATGGAAGTAAGCAAGTCATTGTCTCTAGAAACTAAAACAATGGCAAATAACAAATGCTTTTGATAAGTTTAATTACGAGTTTAGCATGGCAAAATTTAGTTTTTTGTAAATGCATTTAGAGAGGCAACAGGGAGGCAAATTGTGTTTGAGGTACCTTTTTGAATAAATATTGTATTTGTTTTCTTATTATGATGTTTGAGAAGAATGTTTTTTTGGAATCGTACATTTTCCACAGTAAAATTGGTGGTAACTCTCTTTATAAAATAAAATGAAATCTTTATAAGTTAAAAAATGAATGCATGGATTGGAGGAATCTAATGGTCAAAAGCGAAAATGCAAAATGGTATAACAAAAGTACTTTTAAATATGAACAAGTATAAAAATATGGAAGGTTTACTTCAAATTGTACTACTACTATCTTGAATCTTGTAAGTAGATGTGGAGTTTACTGATAAAATCCCAATATCTTTTGGATAAATAATTGTGAATCTGAAGGCTATCTGGTCAACAAGGAGCAGACGTGGATCTAAATACTAATTTAATCTAATATAATCCCAACTACACGTACGGTTTTTATAACTTTGGAGGATGCGTCTACTGAGACTCATAAATCTAGGAGGAAGACACAAATTATTTAACGACATGTGTAAATTAGTTAAATTCCAGGTAACTAACAGAACACAATTCTTCATCATTCAAAAATTGGGGATTTTCTCAAATACTCCGTATTTTTGTTTGTAAAATTCAAGGAATGGTTGTTTCATATTATGTACTCTTTAAAATTGAATGGAGTGGTTTGAAAAGTTGCTACCATGCTACATAAAATGTCTGTATAAATATTTGATTGCCTCTATAAACCTGAGTACTTCAAAAATAAAGGAGGAATCTGATTGAATTTAAGTTTTCACAAAAAAAAGTTTCTTTCTTTCTAACTACGATGACTGCTTATTAGATAATTTTGAATGTATACCTAAATTGATATTTACAGAATTGATTCTTACAAACTACTAATTACAGTTTTACGTACAAGTTGAATAAAAATATATAAATAGGTAATTAAAGCTGCCTTTTTGCTATATAAATTATCCGTTTTGGAGACAAACGAGGTTTTCGGTAACCGTAGTGGAAAAATGTATAAAATAATAAAAAATAATAACAATAATAAATGCGAAAAAATAATACGGTTTTCGCCGTGTATTACTGTTGATGTGTTTGCAAATTACTTGATAATAATACGACATTTGAAATGGTTCTTTGATTGCATTAAAAGTAACTATTAGTATAATATAGGACGACAATAATACGAAATCACAACTGGACATCGTACTACCGAAGATGTTCTATTTTGTAAACTGAAAGCTATTACACAGGGGTTGAAATAGAAGTAACCACCCCGGCACCACTCTCGACACCGGAATGAGTGGTTGCGGGGGCGGCGTTGCTGCTTGATACAATAAATGATCCAAGATGCTCTGACACTGGTCTTGTGTTACTGACTATTTTTTCAGCTTGGGAAACTTCATCGCCCTTACTGCTGAGACCATCACTGGAAGAACCTGAATCACATCCACTGGTAGCGAGTAATCCCCCTCCAAGACTTTCAGATTCCGAGTTGACGCTGTGTGAACGATTCTTGGTGAGGCCTGCTGGAGTCCTTACACCTAGCGTGCTATACCCACTGCTGCTTGTCGTGCTCTGGCAACCACTTCTTGCATCGTTCACATCCAAATGATCACGGGGTAATACCACAAGTGGTGTTGGAACTGGCATCGGGTATTTCCGGGGTATTGTGAGAAATTCCCTTCCTGGATGGTGTGCCAAACTTATCACATCTCCAACTTCGTTCCTAACGTCCAAGCGAGCCTGAGAGAGACGAGCAGTGGAAGCTCGAGTACCACCAAAAGTTGAAAAACTTTCCATCTCCGGCTTTCTTCGACTGTACCTCATCAATGACTCTGCAAATGCGTGTTTGTAAAATGAACATTAGGGAATCTGAACGGTTCAATTAAAGTAGGTAATATTGATAATTCATATTAGTTGAATGCTAACCTTCTTCAGGATCTGGTGCACCAATGCCGTCCACTTCGACAGTGAGGTCGTCCCCAGTACCACTATCTTTACCACTAGATGATTGACTACCATCATCTTCACAGTGCACCTTTGAAATCTGATAATTCGGAAGAGGCGCATGTGAAGATGAAAAATTTTGAAGATTCTCCTCCAAATCCTCATAACGGGCCATTGAATGTCTCCGCAAAGCTGCATTCTCAACTATTTGACTCGCTTGATGTTTTCTTCTTATTCGATAAAAGAAAACGCACCACGCTGCAGAGGTCCCCACCACGCAGAAAAATGCAATCGCTATAAATATTATGGTCTCTGGTAGAGACAAAGCTAAATGTTTTGCACTAGAACCTAAATAATTGGAAATGATACAAAATACAAATCAATTAAAATAGATTCCTTTCAGATGTTCGCAAATACATATATTATATTACTGTATTCCTTCAAACTTACTAGGTAAGACTGTCAGGTAGGACGAGCCTCGAGCAGATCCTATGGCATTACTAATAGAACATTCATATCGCCCCGCGTCCTCAATTTGAACATTCTTGATAATTAGCAGCGCACCATCATCTTTAAACTGATATCTACTATTTTCGCTGGTATTGGTAACTGCCACATCATCCTTATTCCATGAGATCACGGGTCGCGGTGAGCCATTCGCGTTGCACTCTAATATTGCATTGCTTCCTTCCACAGCCCGTTCATCTTCCATAGCTTCACTGAAACTCGGGGTTTCTGAGAAATAAGAATAATTTATGTTAATACTGAAAAGAACAACCTACAAAACAGCGAAACATTTAAACATTAAAATTCTTACCGAATACGACCACCGTAGCAAATGTTCTTATTTCGCCAGCCTCATTCCGGGCGGAACAGGAGTACACACCTTTGTCAGTTAATTTGACATCCATGATGATAAAAGCATCTTCATTGGGCATGACATGGAAGCGACGCTCCAACGCTGCATGAAAGTTTTCCCCTCCATCTTTCTGAAAAGCTATTTCTGGTGTTGGTGATCCCTTTGCTGAACACTCGAGCTTGGCATTGCTCCCCAGACGCACTGTGACATTTTGGGGCTTCTTAACAAAAACTGGAAAGCCTGAAAGAACAGTGATCATTATGTTTACATGGGTTAAACACAGCAATATGCTACGCTAATTGACACAAATGTAACAAAGGACTTACTATGAACAGTGACGTTTGCCCTAGTTGAATACACTATTCCCAAATGATTTTGTGCGATACACTGATACGTTCCCACATCCGCCCAGCTAACATTCTTCAGCTGCAGCGTTGAATTAATTTGTACAGAACCGTTGGAAAGACTTCGTTCTAGGTTTACTACTTGTGCCTCCTATAGTTTGTTGGAACACACAAAAAAGTAATAATCAAGTTGATATGAACACGCAGCAGACTTAACACAATTAGTAGGAAACATACTCTCCAGATCATGTTCCTTTTACGAAGTGTATAAATAAACTTACCAAATGCTCTGGTAACTCCTTATGATCCTTCTTCCAAATAACCGTGGGTGGGGTGCTGGCAAAGGACTCTACATGGCAGTTCAAAATCCCACTTCCTTCCATTAAGAGAGTCTGTGTCTTTGGTTCTAATAAAAATACCGGACGCAGCGGGCGTTCTGTGGACATGTACAATATACACCCAGAGAAAATATTAAAAAATGTTGTTGGCACGAACGAGCATCTCTCACAGCTTGACTTCACTCGCAGCGGAGAAAATCTGCTCTTCCTATTTATTTATAACGTTTTCCTGTCCATGCCATGTTACAGTTACTTACAGGCTACATGCTCATCATTTTTTTCGAAATGACCTCAAAAATAAAGGAGAATAAATAGGAATGCGTGTAACTTGATTTGGCAAAGCATTAACTAAAAGACTAACCTGAGCAGCTCAGCTCGTGTGCCTGGATTTCCATCAGACTTTTCCCTTGATGTTGCGGTGGAAAAGCACAAAAGGGACCATTCTTAGTGTTGTTGGGTCTTCTGCCTCTGTTTCGGTGCTTGTTAGGTTTGGAAATGCCGTTTACTGCGAGAGAGGCAATGGCAGCGATATGAGATTGAAGCCATAAGGTTTCGCAGTCGCATGCCAGGGAGTGCACATCCCAAAGGAGCAAATTAACAGCAGGAACTTCCTGTAGTGGTTTTTGTGATATCCAGGTTATCGGGTTTGCACTCAGGTTCAAAGTTTTTAATGAGACCAGTCCTGTGAGAGCTTTTGGATGAAGACTTTGAAATCGATTTGATGCTAAATTTAGCGTGTTCAAGCTTCCTAATCCTTTGAACGGAGCTGTCATGTCTTCCAACACCCATGACAGTTCATTATTGCTCAGGTCTCTGCGGAATGAGAAAAATAATTATTTTTTTGCTCTGCTAAACATACAGATTTCAACTCTTGCTTGTTCAACATTAGCCAGCAACTTTTAGTCCAAGAGTCAATTAGATGCCGTGGCCTCCTCGGTAATAAAATTCATGTCATTAGTAATCAAATTGGCTTACAAAAACTCCAACTTCTCCAACGGTAGAAAAGTCTCCTCTTCTAGGGACACGAGTTTATTAAAGCTGAGGTTTAGAATTTTCAATCTACCCAGTCCCATCATGCTACGCTTTGACAATTCCTGGATTAGATTGTTGGAGAGATCCCTGGAAGCAAAAAGAAGATACGAGAACGTATAGTAATTTAGATTCATTCATTCACAAAATTTAATTAAAACCAAGGACAACAAGCAAGCATTAAAGCAACTGTGTGACGATCACGCTAGCAAAAATATAAAAAAATGCAAAAATTCAGAAGCTAAATGAATTTTGTGAGGTAGCAAGAGTCAAAAGCTAAGTGTAGTAGCATAAATTCCATCATCATCAAGGTGACATTAGTCATTTTGCGAAAAAAAAGTCACCACTTCATTTAAAAAGATGAATCACCCACAAAAAACAAAAATGAATGTGGCCATACATCAAACGTAATGCCACTTAATGGCATTTTTTATCCTCATTTTTAACACCATAATATCTCCCACGGTGCATCAACCTTGGATGAAGCCCGCAAAAAATGAATATCTTACAGACATACGAGTATGCCACCCAAGAAGGAAATGAGATATGTATAATTTTATATGATAACTCGGTGGTCCAGGAAATTATATTAGCTTATGACTAGAATCGTTTTTCCTCTTGCATCCCATATATAATATTATGTACGTTTGCATTGTACTAGTTTTTTGTTCAGAATTAGAAATCGATTTGCTGTTCTGACATGAATGCAAAAAAATGTGGTAAATTATACACATTATTTGCGCGCAAGCGATTCATACATACATAGTATAATTTAATCATGATTCTTCTTTTTCCCCAAAGAGTCCAAATAGATACAGATGAAAACTGTTCCTTTAATGGATTATATTTTCATCTGACAGGACACTCAGCAACTTTCACTCGACCTAACCAATTCAGATTATCACACAGACACATAACACACACGCGAGAAGTCACTTTATTTTCACAAACTTCCACAGTCAATATGTTTCCAGGAAAAATAGTTGAAAGTGGATATTAGTAGTGACAGTAAGTGGGATGATATATAAGCATCTAGTAGTCTGCTGCTGGCTGTCAATGATGGACCACCAGTTCTAAAAGTATTTGGATAATTTTCTCCCACACATTATCCTCCACCACTACTGCACTATACTACTTGCAAAACTCCCAGGAAGAAGCCTCTTGCACACTTACACACTCACTTCCAAAAACTCTACCATTTCCAACACATTGACTCCCATTTATTCTGGCTTTTCTCCCGCTGACATACTTCCCCACAAAAAAACTAAATCTATTGACAGAAGTCAGATTGATCCGTATTATAGCAGTTCTGGTTTCCATATAATATTCCTTTCTCTTTCTATCATCCATGTGGGAATAAAAGCACCAGGAGGCTCAGTTCTAAAACTCGCTGTGTGAATCGCATTACTCCACAAATATAACCGTATTATCATCAAGAACAGGAAGGAAATGGGAGAGAAAAAAGAGTATTGCATTCATCCATCTCCACAAAAATATTATAGTTGTTGTAAAGGTGTATAATGTGTGTTCGTGTGTGTCTGTGTGTTTCTCTCTTTTTTTAGACAATATCATGTAGCCATAGTAAATCAAATTTTAGCATGCTTTCCTCACGATTTCTCTCATGGAATCGTTATCACCGCACCACACAACCATGAAACCGAATGAGTAAATATACCAGCACCGTAACAAAAGCTTACAAAGTAGCTGTTCCATCATCCATTTTTTAGAACCCGAATTTTTATGATGCTTTCATATTGAATTATTATTTTCCTTTCTCCTGAAAGTATGATACTTTTCACTAAAAGGCTTTTAGTCTGTTGAAGAGGGAGAGTGAGACCAGCAGAACAAGTTCTTTTTTTGGACTTTGAGGGAAAAAAATAAATGATTATTGCAGTAACTCGCCTATGGTAACTTTCTCTTTTATTCTCGACCTTACACTATCCATTTTTCATTTTTTCGAATTCCTGTGTGCCTAATTTTAGTATTCTCAAGCGTTATCTGTTTCCAAGAAGAGGACATCAGATAATGTGCTATCTACATGATGTACCCGGTGGTGTGAAGGAAAAGGTCCTTAAAGGATCTTAGATCTTTAAAAATCCAGCATTGCCTTATAGTGTGTCTCGGGCTATGATTAAAACTTTGTTTTTTCTTTATATCCGCCATGCACGACTAAAATGCTGAAGAGTTATTAATTTATCTTACATGACAAGTGTATCAATTCTGTGGGAGTAGGTATATAAGGCCTTTTTGCAAACGGAAGAAAAAAGTTTGCAAAAGAAGGTCTGTTCTTCTCATCTTCATCTATTTTTGTTCAGAATCCATCTTTCTCCAATTTTTCCGCACGATGGATACCTATAAAACTTTACTTTTTGACATGATTCTTTGCTAAAGTTGTAAAACCAAAAGGAACATTATACTTTTCCATTATGGTACGATCCAGTAAAACAGCATCTTTCAAACAGTGAGTTTTTAACCTTTCCCGTAATAAGTTTCAAGTTTCCCTGTAAAACACACAGCTTCAATCCTATTTCTTCAAATTTTCATATTTTCTAACAAAATACTCTTCAATATCCTCCTTTGAAGTTTGACTTAATTAATGCTACTTACAAAACAGCATTTTCTCTTTTAAGTGCAAACTTTTAAGAAGATGTACTTAGAGTACCTTCATATTTTAAGAATCCGGAAGAAATGGAAATAGCCATTAAGTTACTGCTGCTTCTACCTACTCATCGAAACTTTACATCTTTTGGAAAGGATGGATTTCACGTAAAAAAGTGAATAGGAGGAGAGGGGAGAAGTGGACAGCTTGACTAAAAGTTGAATTTCAACAAGAAAAAAAAAGAGGAAGACGAAAAAGAGAGAGAGAGAAACAGAATGTTTACTTATATGTTTTGGTTCGTCGTAGAAAAAAACAAGATTTTTTCTCCAAACACAAATCCAATACCACTTGCTATTCCATTTACCACGAAACGTAAACTTTCAAAAGAAGTGCCCTTTCAGCAACTCCCATCTCTTGTGGCTGAGTACTCTGCTGAGAAAAGAAAATCCAGTTTGCAAATATGAATTCTATAAAAGCAAAATGAGCAAATTCCATTTTCAATGAGTGCACAGTCAGTACACCAGCAGTAATATATAAAATATTTGGAAATCCATCTCTCTCTTCCTCTGTGCTCTCCTTTCAACCAACCTTTTATACTTGGCTGAGTCGGCATTACACACTGACAGACAACTCAGAGAGAAAAATGTATTAACATTGTATTATGTATTGAACGTGTATTCAGGAAATGTGCGAGCCAACTGACTACATACCTACTTAAGCATTTTCCTAACAACGACACACACAAAAAGTAATAGATCCTTTGGCAAACAGAAAAAAACGCACAAGAATCAGTTGTACAGAGAATTCAGAATTCAATTTCACAAATGAAAAAATAGATGCGAGGGCAAAAGACAAGAAAAAAGGTACATATATCTTGACAATGGAATTGGATTAGAGAAGTGAAGAAGAGGAAAATAGAAGGATGTGTTCCCAAGAAGCACTCCTTTATAAACTGGTACTGTTTTAAGATGAATTTTTCCTGCATAACTTTCCTTGTTATTTTCTTCAAAGAATATTGTTTAGCTTTTATTGAAAAATACCAAATAAATGGATAGATAACCAAAGAATCAGAGTTAAAAAAAGCTATGTGCATTTTCAATTTTTTTCAGGCACACTCCAAACGTTTACTAGATATTACGTCCTGTTCCTACGTTGCATAACAAAATTTTCTAATTTATTTTTCTATCTTTTCTGCCCAATAGGTTCTACCCAAAAAAAAAATATATTGGTACATATATCTTTGCCTTTCTCTCCCACCACTACCACCAACCACAAAAAATACAATTATAATTTGCCCAGCAACACATCTGATAAGATATATCTGTTGGGAAGGGTTTTCCTGGGTTAGTTTATCTGGTAAAATATGAGACTACATGATCACGACCGTTCATCCCGCAGCAGCAGCATCCACCTCCAGAAATAAAAAGAAGAAACTGGACTGGATTACTAATACATTTTCGTCATTGAAATGCATTACTTCATCTTTTATTTTCGTCTTTATCCTGTTGTCCATATCTTTACCTTCTCTCACGAAATCATGCAGATATACTTGCGTAGGTATATCAAACAGGAAAGTGCTTACTATTTTCTCGTTTGAATTAAATGCTACAAATATCTGACATACCTACAAACCCTACCAGTCATAGTCATCCTGTCCGGTTACGCGGTGGACAGGAGAAAAGGAAAAACTGTATTACCTCATATTAGCGAGGAAGTTTATATGCTTGAACGTTTATAAAGTAATAAGCTAATCGTTTTAGTTTCTCGAATGAAATAATCAACATTTTTTCTCTCAGCTGCTACGTTTTTACTTTTGTTCTTCGTCAGGAACCTGTCCACTCTCATTAACTTCTTTTTTTTTCAAGATGCAATGTGGTGAATGGATGAGGAGATTAAAAAACCAGGCATGCTTACTCCAAATGTTAGATGCATAATCAGATTATATGCATCCAGGGATAAAAAACAGGTAGAGAAAATGAGATCAGAATATGCTGATATAGAAGAACTATAGAACGGAAGGAAATTTGAGGGATGATAAAAATGCAATAATACGAGCTATATAGTTGTAAAGATTATACTGCTCATCAAGATTAAACTGGTTACATATTATGCTTTCTAGTGCATCATATAATAATGTATGTACTTGATATCCGAAATTAGACAAAGCTTATAATGCTTGTAGTCATCAAACAAATTAAAAGTGAGCTGGAACTGGACGGTGAAGGTGAAGAGGAAATGCATCCTAATGTCTACATTTTCACTTGTGTGTGTGTTCACACTGGAGTTAGAACATGTACACTAATCCTTGGATGATCATAATGTAACATGGTTCGTTTATTTAGATAAGAGCAGCAAAAAAAGCCTCCATCCGTGTGATTTTTACGACAACTATTTTTTGTAATCCTTATCATTGTACATTGTATCAAGTATTTTTTTAAAAAGAAGCAGATGCAATACTTTGCTCACACATACAAAACGATGACCATTAAGGAAGCTGATAATGTTTGCTCTAATTAAAGATTCACGCAAAGTTTTTATTATGTAGAACGCTATTGCATTATAGACACCAACAGCCGGTTCTTCTTGTTCTTAAATTATATGGCAGGGGTCAATTTGTTTTTTAATTGAAAACAATTATCATTGGGGTAAGAATAAGCTTTTAAGTTTTTATCATGCTAGTTTGGTTTCTCAACAACAGTGTGCATGTATTTTTTGTGCAAGTTACTGAGCTTGTGCCTTGAACATTAATGCAGAGTATTTTTATTGTTCCCATACATTAACGCATGATGACCACTGACCATAGCTGCTTCACTGAGATACGGGGAGAAAATGGAAATAGAAACACATCAATAGACACAATAATAGAAAATGAAGAACAACAATATATTTGTGCTATGCACATATCATATTGACTGACCGCATGACAGTGTGCCAGTTGTATTCTCTTGTTGTAACGAAGTTTCGAAAAATGCTGATAATGAGATAACAGAAACGGCACGAAGGAAGGATTCCATTCCATTCTACTAATCAGATAGCCTTGTCATTCATTGTTATTCATTAGACATATAATCAGAAAAGACGGTCGTATTTTATTGCCGTTTTTCCAATCATCCCTCATCCCCCACCACCACCGTCCCTGCCAGCTCTTTTCTCTTTCTCCATATTATATAAACTCATCACAGGCATAACTATGCAGCCGCTTCTTACATTTAGAAATGTTGAGATGTACAAGATTAAAACTTTTACAGCCAACACGATTTTTTATCTGCCACGCCACAAGTTCGCTCGCTCTTCTGTTCTGCCCATTTTTAATATTTTGTTGATGATTTTTTACTCGAGACAAGAATACAGGATTAATGTCGAGCTGATAGAAAAGTTGCGAGGAACAATGAAATGGAGGTGTCCAGTCAACCGAATAAAAACGAGGTAATGAATGTCCTCATATGAATACGTGAACTTCCTCAGGTCATTATTGGAAAACTGATTTAAGATGTGTGTGTAAAAATGTATTCCACTGCCAAGCAACAAGCTGGAGAAGCATGAATATTTTGTGCGTACTTTTAACAATGATCTTAAACACTTGAACATTCCTTTCTATCCGAAAGGCAATAGCAGCTCAAACTCGTGTACCATATCCCAAAAAAACCATATATTTTTTAGTTTTGTCCTTTTACCAATTGTACCAACCGATCAACATCATGCATGACTTACCAAATTCCAACTGTTGAGCCAATGTCCTGCCAATGTGACATAACCATGAAATGGGGTGGCATATAATATAGCACAGCAAAATAACGAAACGACGAATGTCAACGGGAGATCATTTTGTGCTCATTTTTCTCCCTAGAATCTTAACATTCATCCATGCCAAAAATATTTCTACGGGCTAACGTCATCGATTCAATCACTGTCCTCAACAACAAGCAATAAGTAACAATGAACAATGATGCAGAGCTGTGGGTGATCACACCAACAACACCCTTTGCACATGGAATACCCTTTTGAATTGTTGTAAAAGTGTACTTACTTAATTCATGCATGCGTACAAACTTTTATCTGTTTATTGGCAAAGCACAATATAGATAAGCCGCTCATAATCAAAGTGAGTGATGGAACAATTGGATAATATGGTCCAACAAGAGCATACACACCACTTTCTAATTATAAGACATTGTTGTTGCTAGTACCAATCTCTGTGTAATAATAATAATACCGCGTGCGTGGACAGCACACCATCAACAGCAGTAACAACAATAATGCATCCTAAATCCTAAATACTTTCAGTGTAACAATAATAACTATACAATAATGATTCAATTGCCGGCATTCGTTCGAAGGCACAGAAAAAAGGGGAAATATTGCGTTAATATTGTTACAACACCAATACCACATGAACAAACTATGTACATTACATATAGTATATTATACAGCACTATTTCTGGCCAAGAAGGGAGCAGTCCCTTCAGTTTCTTATACAGAAGGTAGGGGCAGTATTTAAGTGAAACAATTGGTCCCTTCCTTCATCTGCATCTCAACTAATCTTTAAACATTTTTATGGCCATAACTCATAGTGGTTGGGTTACATCGTTACAGGCTAACAGGCTTGCTTCGTCCCTAGTGAAATGAAATGCTATCCTAAAAATTGACCCGACCAAAAACAGGGAAACAATAAATATGTTGAGTATAATATGCATAGATCCATAAATATATATATTTTTAGGTAAACCCATGTATGTATTTTCCATTACATGAAAACTGAAAACTTATTACATTAAGAAACATATTACTTAAATGAGTTTTGCTCAGTGGAAGTGCTGGTTTTGGTTAAAGATTACCTTTTTTCTTTCATTTTAAGCTGTTGGTTTGGGACATGGATCATGAATACACTAAAGCCACTATACTTCTGCCTTGGATGCCTTTTTTCCTCATCACCATCTCATGCACCAAGAACAACAACAACACTGTTTCAAATGAGTCCAGTCAAGTGAAACCGTCAGGCCAGGGCAAGTCAACAATAATTATAACACGAAGGGGCAACCAGGATTAGTGTAGTAGTAACTTGGTAACATGCTCTCTGCCCAACAGCGAAGAAAATGAATAAAAAGCTTTGCTGTTGCAGATATTAAATATGATGAGGATGATGGAAAATGGAAATGAAGAAGCGCAACAACCAGCAACGTTTTTCTGGTATTCTGATCTGGTTTGGCCTGCGGTTCATTTTATACTTTACTATTTTACATGACATGTACTACATGGAGGAGATGGAAACACGTTCTCTTATAAAATATTATTCTAAAGAATCCTTTGTTTTGGATGATAAAAATTTGTATTTAGTAATACACTGTTCACAAATATAGAATCATAAAAAATATTAAGTTATGGCGCAGTAGAATTTTTTCATTTGGAGGGGCATGAATTAAAATCTTAACGACGATCTCTTTCTGTTCACTCGCTCCTTCGTCGCTCACACTTACTTTATCATTTTGTAACATTGATTATTATCATTATTATTACCATTAATACCACTATACTAAAACAGCTACATACCTGAAAGAGTATGTGTGATGCTTAAACAAAACACTAGAATCAAAATGAATTTTATTATCATTACTGGCTGGTTGGAGGCGTTAAGCATTTTATGGACCATGCCCAAAGAGTCAAAGAGAGACGAGAAATCATAATAATAATTATAATGTGAATCTTGTTTTCTGCTTTTCTTGTTGCTCCTTTTGATACGAAATGACATGACGGATGGATCAATTTTTTTGCTACTTCTTAATTTATAAAAATTGTACAAGACTACAAGACTTTATTATTATTTATTTGGTAAGTAGAAATTGAGTGATCTGTTAGGGTCTATTTTTCCCTCGACCCATTATAAATACCAACACATTATTTTTTATTGTCGCCATGTCCATAATTATGGAGATCTCTGAAAAATGTTTTGGGATTTGCCAGTTTCACCACTTTGGTAAACATCCTATGTTATGTCACTTGTTTTGCTATAATACCGAGAACATGCTTATGCATTAAAAATTAAAGCATTTGTAAGTACGAGACTAAAACTAAACTGATGCTACTTTAAAATAACGTGTTGTAGTAAATATGGACGATATAAAATACAAAATTGTAATTATTGATCAAGGAGGAGTGGAACTTGGTAGGGAGTCGTTTTACAGATTCAGACATCGATAGAGAATTTTTGAATCCGGTGTAGACAAAACGGTTAGAGGCGATATTTCACACCCACCCGTCATCCGAAAAACATAGAGGGCAAACGAAGCGATTTATTACTGATTCAACGATGAATAAATAATATGAAAAAAATATCAGCTTTTGCAACAGCCAGAGAGTCAGGGGCGACGGAGCACCTTCGGGAGAGCTCATCCTACCAATAAAGCCTTCAAATGAAACTTTCTATCTTTTGAATAATAAAAATCAAGAACCACATTAAAAGAACATGGTATTCCACCATTGTGGTCTACTTTTCCTGGTACATAAAAATAAATTGAAGGATGGAAAGTGTATAAAATTTTTATTCCGTTTCAACCATCACACAACAAGCAAGTTATGATTTTATTTCAAACATAAACTCCTTTTTTGTGTCTAACTTTTCACAAACAAATATTTCTTTGAAGTTTTTGCTAAATGATTTTCAAGTATTCAATTCTCTCGGGAAAAACTACCGCATGTGAACTTTATTGCTAGAAGAGCTTACCATATTATTCATAAAATCTTTGTTACATCAAAAGAAATACGTAAACCGTGAAAGCGTGGTAAGCCCTGTATTTTCCATTTTCATCATTTTTCCCTGTCGACATATTATACAAAGCTTTCTCTTTTTCCTTCCTTTTTCAAAACTTCAGTCTCCAATAAACATATAAACATTTTGCAAAAAAATAAATATTTAGTTGCCACAAGGGATATTCATATGTATTCAACTAACGTAGCTTTCTCATTTTTAACTAACCAACAAAATATGAATAAAACTATCATTAAAGATGTTTTTGGAGGTAAACATTGATTGATCTTGGTACACATACATACATCTTATGAACATCATTCTTTATCTTTTTCATTTGATTTTAAGCCCACCAGCTATAAAATTACGATAATCAAGAACCCTGTGCATAGCATTATTACAGGAGGACTGCCTTAAAAAGAGATGATTAGAAACGACAAGCTAATTTAATATTCTGAAGAGGTATGAAAAACATCCAATTCAAAATACAGGAGGATGAGGATCGGAGGAAAAGGAAGATAATGGAAGAAAACCTCTGAGTTTTTGATCAGCAACAGGCTGCGAACGCTGTTTAAAAAAAACAACGACCACTGCCGCTAACACGCGGCTGATTATGACTAGAATATTTTTTTCCACGCCACTACACACTACTGTTTCATATGACAATTTTATTATCGCTTCTTCATACACATACCGATATTATATGACCCATTCAAAAAATATATGTTATTACTCCGATAACTAAACTCCACAGAGCCCGTTGATTATCGTCAAGTTTCTCTAGTGTGTGTCTGTGTGTATCAAATAACCAAATGGAAAACCAGGGATCTAGGCAAAAAAAAGAGTAGCAGGAGCAGCAGCAATAACAACATGTTGCTCGAGGCTGTGTATATGTATCAGAGAGTCAGAGTGAAAAGGTAGGAGAATAACTCAAGCATACATAAAATCCAGCGAGAATCTAAAAAAAACAACCATCCAACCGAAGGAATACACACATGCACATACACTCACACAATTATTATTACAACTTTAAAGCTCGCCTTGTTTCTTCTTGTTTCTCTGTTCAAGAATAAAGTAGTTTTTTAGCATTAGCAATGCAACATGAACATGAGGACGACATGAAAAAGAAGATGATGATGATGTTTCTCTTGTAATATAAAACGACGAACGAACCTCTTCTTTTTCTCCAGGTTCGTAAAATATAATCCATCTTTCGTTTTGACGGTTTATACCTTCCAGCCTGAATTTTACGCTTTGAAACTTTTTATCTTCTTGTTTGCCTATTTTTGCTCCTCTCTTTCTCGCACTCCCATTCTTATGCTCTGCTGATATGTTGAAACGCAAGACGATAACGAAGAAGAGAAGAAGGCTGGTTAAAAAAGCCCGAGAGAAGATGCGCTTCGAAGAGAATACGTGTAATATTTTTACATAAGAAACTTTGTAGCTTACATTGTATTACAGATAAATACAATATATTATAACAAAGGGAGTCGAATGCTGGTGGTGGTGGTTATGATGAGATGAGCATCATGATATGATCAGTCAGTGCACTTGACTAGCTGACTGAGAAATTTTTATCTCCTGGAGCTAGAAAATACCTTTTTCATTTTTATCTATTGCCATGTGTGATAGATTTAAATATGTACAACGTGTTGTGGTGATGGTGTGGAAGTGAGTGAAATCTTTCCAATTTTTTGAATAATATGGGAAGATGCAAAACTTTTTTTGTTTCGCTAATATACTCACTGGATATTATTTATCGTGTTTTTTTGGATGATTCATTGGATTATTATGGTACACTGTTCTTTAAAAATAGCATAATATTGTTAGTCCTGCACATTTGTACATTATGCGTCATATGGCCATCCTCGCATGAGATTCCGGTGTTTCATATCACCCACCTTCGTGTGCAGGTGTCTGCTGCTGGCTTGATAAAAAAGTATTTTTATAACAATAAGAAACAAAGTTGACAGGTTGAGCAAGAGTTGAGCTGGAATAGGTAGAGAGAATCATGATAGGAGTATTTATCCCATTTGTATATAACATGGCGTTGGGCTGGCCGCTCATTCTCTGTGTCCTCATCAAGGACACTGATCAGAACAAGTCAACAACCACAACGACAAGATCTTATTTTGTATTACACACGTTTTGCTACCCAAGCAACTAAACCACCGTACCACCATCATCTCCTTCGCCGCATAAAACATAAAAATATACGCATCGTCGTCGCTTTTTTATTGTTTGCTTCTTTCGTCTTTTAAAATATATTTTTTTATCTTGATTCGTTTCTTTCTTCTACTCACTTTTAAAATGTTCACTCGCAACGCTCTTTCCTTTTGCTTCTGCTCGCTACTCTATCTCACGTTTTTAATGTTTTAATCCTATTTGTCATGTAATTTGGTGTGGCTGCTTACTACTAAAAGAGTAAAGGGTTTCTTTGAAAAAAACCCTGCTACAAAATCTAATCTTTAGGTTTCCTTCCATTCCAACAGCACAACGACAACAGTCAATTCATTTTTTAAAATAATTTGAATGAGAGAGGGAGCAGTTTTTTTGCTCTTTCAATGTTATCAACATCTTTTAAGTAGTTGTGGGCTGTTAAGTATGGCTATTAAAAGACGGATGTGTGTAGTAGCTCTTCTCGAACAAATTCCACTGATAAGATTAAAAAAGCTGGTAGTACGTGACAATGATGTGCTCAATGCGTCTTAAAGAAATTATTATTGGTAGAGGTTGAGGTGATAACAGTCAATATTAAAATATGCTGTGTAACTACCCATGCGTATAGCTATTAATTTTATGTTCGTAATTTAACGAGTGGCATGCGCATTTGCTGAAACCTTTCATCCTTGAAATAAAAAATATATACGCCCTCCTCATATTTCGTCCTCAAAAACTTGGATCAACACATGGGAAAAGTTCAGTAGTTCTCGACAATAATTCGAATTAGTTTCACTAATAAAACTTGAAAGGATATCATTCACCAAGTTACACTACTGGATAATTCCTTCTAGAAGGCTCTTAAGATAAATGGAACAAATAATTGGAAGTAATTGTTTTTACTTAATGATCAAGGGCGGAGTTCATATTAATAAAAATCAAGAGTTCAGTGAGTGAGTGCCTTATTATTTACTTCACACTCCTCTCTAATCCCCGTAAAGTCAAAAGCAATACACATTCAGCACATTTTTTTCGAACGAGGTTGGACCGCTGCTCTTGCTCTGTTGATCTATTTGTTCATTATTTAGAGGAAAAAAACACGGTCTACAAGGTTTTAATAGGAAAAGTTATGACAATAATTGCTCAAATTAATCATTGACCTCATTCTTACTTGGACTAACTACTTAATTTTGTTTTCAAGTTTACATCCAACATTTAATGCAATTTTATCTTGCTCCTCATTTGTATGTAAATATTAACTAAGGACTAACTAGACACTGCAAATTTACAAGATAAATAATACCCAAGATGATATATTAAAACAGTACAATATGAATATATGCTGACATCTTTTAGGAGTCTTATATGTGACGTTGGTATAGTAGGGTAATGCATTTACAAAGTTAAATCATTTAGGGAGCGGTTCAATCAAAAAATCAAACAGTCGAAAATTACATTATACCGTTCATTTTAATAAACTGGAGATGTTAGCGAAGGAATGCAAAAAACTATTAGATAATATCTTATGTAACAGTGACACAAATTGTTCATTGCTAAGTTTGGATTTGTGATATAAAACATCAAACTTTTATATAAAACATCCCTCACGGCATTGCTTTTTGCTTTAAAAAAAGGTTTGGATTTGAAACCTGTGTCGTGTGCCAAGAAGCAAGACTGCAATACTCTACTCCCCGTACTTTTCTCTTTTTCACATGATAATAAAATAATGCTGTTGATAATATGGTACAACAAGTGTTGTGTGTACAGCGCAGGATAATATTATTGATAATGATGGTCATCATATCATCGTCATCACCACATACAGCATCATTATCCAGCTCATGATGATGATTGCCATAGTAATCCCATTCTTTCCACCACCATTAAACCAAAAAAGCATTTATGTAATCACCATGATCATCATCCTTACCATCACCTTTCTACTTCCCAAGAAACATTTTCTCTCTTCTTATAATTTTCAATGAAAAGTTACAATTTCTGAATTAGAGTTACTTCATCATCATGAATTGCCGTAATACGGACTTTGTGACGATGCAAGCATACACAACAGTTAGATAAAAGCATGTTGGCATCTAGTCGCAAACAAGTCAAATCAACAATATTATGGAAACTACATCCAGAGATAATGATAACAATAATATTATCGCCATCATCCCCTTTTATTTTTTCTACCTCTGGATGATAGCCATAAACTCCATCACACACAACCACGTAATACACAAAATGATTATGTATTAGGTTTCCTTTTTTTAGCTCGTTTTTCTCTAACAAGTGCATAATCTTCATATAACATTTTATTCACTTTGACTTTGTGTTATGGACTGTGTGGAATAGTAGGGTAACGTGCACATCGAACAACCGCAATGATAGAGCTCTAATGTGTGGTACGTGTTGAAAATTACAGGTTTCGCTCTCTAATTTTTTCTCCCTCTGAATGCATCTTTCTCGTTCTCTCCCTCACTTAAAAGCAATGATATTTGTATAAAACCTGACTTTTTTTGTCTTCTCCCTCAGTGTTCATTTCTGCTCCTAAATTGGGTAATAACTACAATAATACTAAATTAAAGTGAAGGAATTGCAGAGCAAAATAGGATGATGATTATGACGGTGTGCATGCAACAAATAAAATACGCAGTTTTTTTCGTGTAATTTAAACATGCTTTTTATTTTATTATTAATATGTTTGCATGTACTCAATAAAAAATAAATAATATTGGGTTGTTGTAAAAGGAAAATTGTGTTTTTGCGGTGTGCTCACTCACAACTTACAAAGAACAGAAGCAGCATGAATATAGAGTCTCATTTTTCTCTTTAGAAAGACGACCCTTTTTCTCCTCTCACTCAAGTACTTGCTTTTTATGCGTCACACAGAAGCTTGCTTTTGCACGAAGGATGCAAAAGAAGTTGTTAAGAAAATGATGATAGTATGTAGTATTATGTTAGGGGACTTTAAAGCTTCAAATAAATTTGCGTAGGAGGAGGGGTATTAGGAGGTGTGGTGCATTTATGAATATTTTAGAGTGAAATTGGTACTGGTGCTATAGTGGTACTTACAGATTTTGTAGTTCTTCCATGTACTCCCAGGCGTCATCTTCTATTTTCACTATTTCATTCCGACTCAGATTTAGTGAGTCCAGCGAGCGAAGACCGTACAACCATCTTTTCTCGATGGTTTGTATATTGTTTCCATCCAAGTACCTGTGGAACAACAAGACAAAAAAAAATGTTTACTATATTATCCTGTTTCTTACAACACTATAATTACCAAGTAGCAATAGCAATAAGTTATGTTTTGTCGATTTTTTACGACGCATTCTTAAATACAAGGCTGTTCAAAGTTTTTTAATAAAAAACTTTCTCATCGTAATAAAACTTGTTAGTGCATTTGGCATTTATCTTCAGTCAGAAGCATTAAATTGTTCTCCATAAGATTCTGCGTTGTTTTAATTTTTGAATTTATAATGATTACAGCATTTTGAATGACAGATCTATGGATATTTCATACAAGCCAACGGCAATTTAGATGAAACGCAATATAAAATGAAATAGATTATTATTCTCTTTACATTTTAGATGATGAAAATTTAAACAAAAACGAGATAAAATAAAACATTTCTTCCTCATCATCAGCCACACCATCATCACCGCAACATCTGCATAAAATCTTGTCACGTCGTTCTTGCCTGCCTTTTCATTATGATTACATTTACTTCAAAGTATTGAATCGATTTTTTAAAAAGAATGTAGAGTAAAAAGAAACATAAAAGTTACCACTTTAATTTTCAAGATCACAATTCACATCTCATCATCAGCAAGATGATCGAAAGCATCACATATAATATCATATCCACAATGCAAAATCAGCACACCTTTTCTGAAACATTTCAGTCAAACCTGTCAAAACGGCAACGAAGCGTAAATACTTTTTCTTCCATGGGTGCTCTCATATTATAGATATTATGATCCCGACCCTAATTTAATTATCTTGACGATATGTACAAGAAATAATAATGATAAAACACGGAGAAAAAGAAGCTCAGAGCAGAGAATTGATAGAGGAGTTAACTCTTTTGATGAGAGAGGCTTCTCTCAGGACTACACAATATGCAGCGCAATAAACTTCTCAAGCAGCAGGAGCAACATCATCATGAATTTCTAACGAACTAGTAATGCCATGGGCAATGTGGTGCTAATTAGTGAGCATGTATGAATTATATCCTTTACCCAAGAAAAATCATTCCGTATTCAAGATACTACTTTACACACACATAAAGCAAACCGAACACCTTTATTACTTTTCATGTACAAAATATTATCTAATTCATTTTTCTATACATCATCATTTTTATCTATTCCTCAACAACAACAACATCATCATCATCCTATATGCCCTGCCTGATAAGGTTTTTCCTATTCTTATCATACTCCGATTTGATCTACTACAATCGCATTTTGTACTTCAACCACTTTTCAAACGCCTGGTATTGCTTTGCGCAGAGTTGTTGCTGCTGCTGTGTTTGTAACACTAATTGCAAAAAATATCTATCAAAAACAAGTTGAATTCTCAAGAAGTTATTTCTCTCTCTCTCTCTCTCACTCACTTTCTGCCTGTCTTTCTAAGGATATACACTTGTATGGAACTGGACGGATTATGAATATGATAATGATGATCTTGCTTGATACCGATATGATATAATGCTCCTGGCACCAAAAACGAATATGAGAATTGCACCGAATTTATTTAATAAATATTCACCAGCTCTCAGGCTACATGACAAGAAGATGATGTTGGCGATGAAGCTTGATCAAATCTTTGGATTTTATTACTATTATTATATGCCTTTTATTTTCATTTGGGTACAACAAAATTAAGTGAGGAGTGCTCTCAAGTACGTTTTTCAGTCTTTTTGTCATGCCGTATTTATTTTTGCAAATGCAAGATGTTGGAGTCACAGTCATCTCTGTCTGTGAATGTGCTGTTAATTTCTATTTGATGATGACCAAAGTGAGTGTATAAGTGAGGAAAGCGCATAGGTATACACATATGAAATCGTTTGGCTAATGAAAGATTATGACTTTCATGCCACTTCTGTTGTGTCTTTTATAGTATTCTTCCTGTGACGGACATTAAGGTTCAATCCCTTGAAGACATTTTTTCACCATGTACCTGTACACATCCAGGAACTTGTTTTTTTCCTCTCATTCTTCAGTTGCTTTTGGGCATTGTATTGTAATTGTAAAACTAACATTAAACTTACATTGGTTTTACAACTGACGTTGCATGAGATTCAGTTTCACCAGTTTTGTGTGGTGTGAATTTGACTTTTAATAAAATAGATTATATTGCATTGGTTGAAAAGGTTGTATTGTTGGTGGCATTCCCATTTTTAATCAAGAATGTGATTTTCATACACTTTGTAATTAACAGGTGGGAATCACAATAAACTGCTGGAGATAATTAAAAATGTTGTTTTATGATCCAAATACAATTTTTTGCATAAGAATTAAGGTAGTCACAGGTAGATTGCAAAGAGGTAAGCCATCGTACCTGTTATTGCTTCTAGACGATGAGTACCACCAGTTGCCAACGACTAAAATATTGCATGACCAGCACCAAATTTAACAAGCTAATTTCAAATAAGATGATTACTAGTATTATTATTATGAAATCATAAATATGGCACGCATGTAGTGGTGATGTTTTTACAATTGATGCCACCCACACGGATTATTATTTTTATTATTCCTTTAAAGTAAAACTAATGGCTTCTGATGCTAAATTGAACAATAAAAACAGCTTCTTATTATTTCAGTATCTTTTGAAAAATAATTGCAAAAACTGTTGCCAAAATTACTTTATACATGATCATCAGCATCATCATGATATGTTATATTCCTCCAAGGAACTTTCCAATTACTTGCTCTGATCAAATAAAATGCAACAGGCTGTAATACGTGTATTTTTTGCAGCAATTGAGTATGGCTTGTTGTTGTGCAAGAGAAAGAAGAAACAGCACGGCTCCCTCGAGATGAGTACGAAAAAGGTTTAGTACCTCTACGTAATCACTGCCACTGTTGCGTTACGAATTTTCCTTTCGTTGCGGTTGTGACCTTGGCAGTGTCGCATTATTTATTCATCATATTTTCCAAAAAGGAAATTACTTTTCAATTATACCCGACTTCAGTTGTTGAATATTTAATAAAACAGGTAGACGATTTGAGCCGACAGGACCAAAAGTTTGCTACTTACTTATATTTTCAAAAAGAAAATATAATTTTGTTTCTCTATAAAAGCGACACACAACAACGAACACAGTTCGGGTCTTAAAATCTTTTGTATATTTTCAAAATAAGAGGATTCTGTCTAGTAATGAAACTGAGGGACGAGAAATACTTTCAAATGAAACGAGACGGGTGTAACCCATAGAAGCGAATATCGGATGCGTAGTGACTCATACAACGAGAGGGGTAACGATACCCCGAAAAAAACTATCC
>JAQFYG010000539.1:0-28578 GCA_034694325.1 Entomobrya corticalis | reverse complement strand
TTACCTGGTAGCGAAGCAGAGCTTGAACTAGAGTGCTTATCAATATCGTCTGCGGAACAAAATCAACAACAACGAATGCATACATCAATACAGTACACACACACACACGATAATTAATATCTATCTCTAATTAAAATTTTAGCGTGTCCGACTACAATACGCGTTACATTTTCCACTATAATTGGGGCAATATGACCGAACATTAGTAAATTCATAAAGCTATTCCCAAAACCATGAGCTTTAGTGTCATAATCAGATAGAAAAACAAAAAAGTTCGAGAAGCAAGTTAAACAGTATGCCCAATTATCAATAAAAAAGTATAAAACAGACATCTGTGTCGGCCATTGAATTTGTATACACCATGTTCAAAGTTTGTAATACGGATACATGCATTAGTTTGAACGTTCTGGGAAAAAGACTTTCACCTTTTTATTTTGTGACAGACCTGTTTTAAGTCGAAGTAATTAATTAAGTAACTATTGCTTTACGCTAGAAAGATGAAGTTAGTTACTCGCGTAAATGCTTTTAAAGAGTAAGTTTTGTGCAAAAGCCCAAACAGTGCAGATTAGTAATCGTTACCTCGATAATCCCTCGTGGGGATGTAATCTCTGTACAAAGAGGAAATAGGAGGAGCACCACCAACAGCATTGTGAGAAGCACCAGGAGGGAGAACAATATTTCGTGGCAGTGTGGAAATGGCACCTGGGTGGATACCTGGAGTGGTTGGTTGAGCCGTTACTGGCGGTCCCGTTACTAACGCCTTTTGAACTAGTCCAGTCAAATTAGCCAGCTGTCTTTCCATATGTTCCATACGAACACGAGCTTCCTCATCTATAATCACAGGAGTTATGGAACCCGATCGCGGTGGTGGAAACTGATAATAAGGGTCCTCCATAAAACGCCTCTCAGGTGAAGCGATATATGTCGGATCTGTAACAAAACAAGTTAAAAACAAAAAAATATGCAATGAAAAGAAAAGTCTCGCCAAAAAAGTTTCTCGTCAAAAGATAAAGTTGACTGGAACTGGTGTGATGTTAAAAGTTGAATTAAGAAATGATATTGTTTTTGCTTTTGAACGCTTTCTTTTATACTTTCTTTGGATAATTTAGGGAATTTCTTGTGAAATGTAGTTGTAGTAGGTTTAGTTTTTTATTGAAGTAGTACCTGCAGAGGAATAAATATTACGCCTGAGATCTGTAGGTGTATATGGCGCAGCAGGAGGTAGTGGGAAGGAGCCACGCGCCGCGTCAACACCTCGCGGTGAATACAGCGCTGGACTCGGAGATACTACAACGGGTCTTTTCGTTACTGTGGGGTACTGCGACTGCCTTTGAGGCTTGGGTGGGGCTGCACTACCTATTAAAGTGGTGTTAGTACAAATTTAACAGAGATAGACAACAACGATAGATACCCAAAAATACTTTACATACTTTAAATTATTTTAAAACAATAATATCCACATAATATTTGTACAAAAGAAATTATTAAAAAGAGAAAAATAGCAAAGTGAAAGTAAAGTAGAAAGTGAAAAATAGATAGAATAGAAATAGCGGGGGAAACTATACAAAAAGCGTGTTTTCGTTTCTTTTTGAACGCTTTTTTTCTTCGATTTTTTGTTTGCTATTGGGTTCTTTGTAAGCACATATTGTGTATATTATGTAGGATCTATTAATGAGTTGGATTTTTTCTGCTTGTGTTTGCAAAAATAATTATGTGCGCATAAAACAAGTGGCTGGTGGCTATGGCCCAGCCACAAGTGCCCAAGCCAATATGGATAGAAGAATGAGAGAGAGAGAAAAGAAGGGGAACGAACATGAGTGGGAAAGATAGAATGAGAGAAAAGAGAGAGAAAGAGGAAAGCAATACATTATTCCTTAGAAATGGCTGTTTTCTGTTTTCACGTACCTTCAGCTTTAATTGGCACTGGAGCTGGTGAAAATGAACGAGAAACACGAGGTAAGGTAGCACCAACAGGGTAACTGTAAGTCATATTGTACGGAGATCCTTTGCTCCCCTGAAAAAATATTAAAAAATAATCGTAGTCAGCAAAATGCAATAACAAAGGAATTCAGGTCATGTGCTCAATAATTCAACCAAGTGGGAATTTTTGGAATGGAAAGCATGGTGGATAATTTTCCCAGTGACTATATAACATGGAGAACAGGGGAAACGTTAATTAACGAAAACATATTTTTTTGTGCTTGGTCGTCCTACGGTAAATTGAAAATGAACAAGATAGCAGAACTCGAACTATTATGTACGATAAAGTAAATATTACAGTACTCATATGATATCTGCGTTACATCACTGAAGTTTCTTTTACTCACTATGTACATATTTAGCAATATCATTATCTTCATTACCAGGATACTTGTCGTCGTGTGTGTTTACTCGTGAAAAAGAGGAAAAACGGGGATTGAATGTGATGCGAGTCTAGTGTCAATTAATATTATACACACTTTCACGTTTTGTTTGACCAAAACAGTCCCGTTTCAATCAACGTTCTTGAAACATTAAAACAAATTTGAATGGGACGAGCGGGATGAAAGTTTACAAAGTGAAACCAGTTTTAGTTTAGTCACGAGGTACTACATATATATTTTTTAAAGTTTTACTGGGTTTTATTGTACACAACCAAACATTCTTTAAGTTTTGGTATACACTGAATGCATTTCGGTAACGTAGAAGAGATGAGTGTTGTATAATTAAATCCCATTTTGTCTAATGTATAGTTTTTTTAATGCAGAAATGTTTTAGCTTTTAGCTTTTGGGCCATGTTAAAAATCACGAATGGGTACATATAAAAGTTTTCTAAGGTCGAAGGAAGTACACGCATCAGATAAATGGAAGAACCAAGGAAAATTGTTTTTTGTTTCTATTCCCGCATGGCCTTTGGGGAAAGTGTTTTAGTAAAAGTATCACCTTACCTTTGTTTTGTGTATATGTTGATGTTGATAGTCAGAATCAAACTCTGGTTCACTGAAATACGATTGATCTTGATCCCAAGACGGAACACTTCCATTTCCATTGATATTTGGCTCAAACAGTCTCAAAACTGAACGATCACGAATGTCCCTGTAAAATATGAGGATGTTTTAAATATGAAATATTTTTTACAAACAATTTATGCTATGCGATTTCTTGACCATTTGTAAAACTATTTTACAATGAGTAAAATTACCTCAAATCCTCCAACTCATAAAACATATCTTTAGCACCATCATGAATGTAGATTTTGACATTCATCGCGTCCAGGTACTCCATCGTCAACTGTTTAGGAAAGGAACGCACGAACAGGGCTTTCACCGTATCCATTGAAGTAATTTCATTTGGCAGGAGGGCCCTCTTCGTTTCGCTCCGATACTGAAGGAAAACCATACCTACATAGCAGAAATGCAGGGATGCATACACACATGCATCGACACAAACAAAATTGAATTGTAGCAAAAAAGACTGACTTGAACTTTATCTAAGAATAATTTGTGTATAAATATAAATACTTATTGTATAGATAAACGTATTTAGAATGAAAAAAGATGTGAGAGAAGAAGAAAGAAGAGTATATGATAATAACTTTGTGTATGATAGAGATCTTCAGTTACAGTACCCAAGGGTCGTTCCAGCGTTTTTGATGGAGTTCTGACTACAGGGAGTGATGATCTTGCTTTGCCACCTCGGCGAAAACCAGTGGAAGATGTCTCTGCTTCTGACATGATGCCAGGATCATCATCAAAAAGTGTACTGGAAGGCGGCGGTTGGCGAGAGAGAGTCCCTCTTTGCCCACCGAACAAACCCTAAAGATGAAAAAAATAAGTGGAAGAAACGTCTTCAAATCCAAATTCAATATATAGGTTTTAAGATGTACATATATACACAAATTTCTTTTGATGTAATCATATTAAATATGCATATTCAGCGAGAAAACAAGCTCTCCGATGTAGACTTGAAGCAAACTTTTGGAAAACACATGCATAATAAAATTCGGATGGCGAGTCGACTTCAAATGTTTTTCAAGTAGATTGTTAAAAAGTCAAGTCAAGCTTGCACACTCCAAGCGTGGTGGTGCGTGATGATGCCGTGAAAAGTCCTAGTCCGAAAACAAGTCCAAGTTTATTAATAAAACATTCAGTTTCACAAAGAAAAACTCAGTCCGCATTCTAATCAAATTAGTGGATTGCACTGAACTTTAAATACAATACGGCTACTTTAGATCTGATCATACTTTTCTACAATAATTTGTTAAGCAAAAACGTGTTAAAACATGCAAACATCACTATTAAGAATACCAAGTCCATTAAGCGACAATTACAACAAGAATTTTAAGTTGTCCCGCCAATCGTATACGAAAATCATTGCTTCATTACTTTATACTTAAAATAAAATAATTATAAAATTGAACCTGTTTATAAGGCTGTGGATGTGATCTATGGATGGGCTCTGAATAAATCGAAGAGGCGACCGAGCCCGAGTTATTCCTGTAGTGGCTATAAGCCAAGGGCTTCGGGTGATTTGAATACATAACAGGGGGATAGCCCGATCCATCGAGACTACGATTATGATGGCCGTGGCTATTATGGTTGGGGTTGCCCATACGTGCACTTGTAGGTGACTACACACAAAAAGAAAACAACGGAGAAATGGAGATAAAGATACAAGGAGAAAGATTCGCGAGCTTATACATTTTAGCAAAAAATAAAAACAATTGCACACGCCTATGTTTACACAACGCGTTTCTAAAATCTATCTACTCTTTTTTACTGAGAAGGGATACTTACAGTTTTACCTTTACATTTACCCATGTAGGTTTACGTACACAAAGCTACAATCCAACTAACTACACGTAAATGTCGGACTTGAATAATGGAGAAGTTGTAAAAATATCCATGTTTCTAATACTATATCCCAGCAAATTCTTGTCATTTATACACAATTTACTGCTACATGCATCTCACAAATTTATTAAACTTTGACTGTCACCCTCTTTTAACGAAGGACATTTAAAAGCAGTTCATTCATTTAGGTATTTATGACGATGACATTGCTCATTTGTTCTTTGTTCATTGCACGCCTTAACTCTCTCATAAAATGGTCTACTGATTTCCAATTAAATGCTCCTTTCCGGCTGTAGCTATTATAGTCATCATTATCATGTTTTTAAATAAATGAGCAAATGTGTTAGTAATTTGCTCTTGTCGTCATAAACATATTTATGCCTATAACTCCATCATCGTCGCCATCATCTTATTAACAACCCATCATAAAACCCACACAAGAAAATTACTGGTGAAAATAAGCTAGCCTGTTTCAGATTTTTCTTTTTCTCTTACATTACAGCACAACATTTTAGCATGAATAACAATAAGATAGGTTATGGATTAGACACGCATGTTTAAAAGCCATCCGCGACCAGAGGAAAATCATTACAACATAAAATATATGATTACTTAACGTCGGACTAGTAAATGAACAATAATAAAATTAAAATATGCTAAGAGCACACAACAACTGCCAAAAATGTAGTCTTCCTTCATCTCCTCCAAATTCATCCATCCATCAACAACGTGTGCCACATAATTCCTTTTTGTGCATTCGTTTCGCTTCATTTAACTTGCATCATGTTAGCTAAAGTAGAACTATATATGTACCTATGTGCCTTATCATCATTACAGACACTAGACATACATTGACAGCAAATTGTAAACAAGATAAAAACATGAAATGAGTACATATTTTGTACATTTAGAACATAAATTTCACACATTTTATGCAATGCACATTTTCCATTGCACTCTGAACTCTTTCTCAAACAGACACCAAAAATGATAAACTGGCTTTTACCAAGAAATAATTATATATAAGCATAGTTTAGCCTAAAACAGGATTGCTATTATAAGAGATATAATAATAATATTTATTTATTTACCCTTTTTATCTCTTCGTCATCATTCACACTATCACACATTTTCATGACACATTCACCTCACTTTACTTACAACCAGACAGACAGATACTAACACAGCACGAAATCCTATTAAGAACACGCGCAGGCTCATAATTTTTCCATTTCTCTCATTGGTTTTTACTATGTACAAACCGTAACATCCCATCCCATATCCTTAATACTGGCAAATTCTCTCTGATTTATTGCCAAAAATGCCATCACACTTTATATATATGTGATCATTGTTTTGAATGGATCGCTTGAGAGTATTGTGTGATTATTTTACAGCCGTCGACCTGTATTATTACTTACAAGAATGAAAGAATATGCCTATATGTGCATGGGTGGCTGTCAAGATTTTGATGGTTTTGTGCCATACAAAATGTCATAAAAATACTTTTATTTACTTGCACACAACTCACAAAGCTAAATCACTTGATCATTCCATTCCAAAACCTGGTCTTACCACTCGCTCGTCTCCTCCTTCTCATCATGGTGATCATGATCAACTCTTCTCACTCCTGCTCGGCTCAGATTACACTTGTTTAGAAAAGCATCATCATCAGCGAGAGAGCTGAAAGAGCTCTTCTTGTTTGCTGCTGCGAGGAGCGGAATGCAATGCATATTACATTGTAATAATATTGCTAATAAAATAAAATATTATCCGACATAATATATTATTGCTTATGGCCTGTTGTTAGAGTTTTTTGTACAACAAATTTGGCTTTTGGCTCTGGCTCACACACGTTGCGTGCCTCTGACGTGTGCAGAATCCATAATAATCACTTTTTTGCTGTTGTTCTTTTTCCGCTGAAATGAACCAATGCTTTTATTTATTGAGATACTAAAAATCTGAATAATTCGGCACATTACATCTTGTATTTTGGTGAAAACTTAGGTTAGACGATATCGATGGATGGATGTCTGTTTATTGACATAGTTTATCTTAAGATGAAAATCCTCATAAAAGGCTAATCCCCTATAAGAGTATAGTGAACTAACCAAGCTCTTTTAGGTACTGCATACTGGTATTACAATCAACTTTGTTATATTGTAGCCAGTTTTTAAATTGCAAATTGCAAACAGTATATAAATGCATATTTAATTTACTAATATAAACGGGTAATAATCGTAACAATAATCGTAAAATGTTTTATATGGCATCTCTTATTAAAATTCCTTTTTAACAATCGTATTACCTTTTTGCTATAATAATGCCAAAAATGCAATTTAGGAGAGCAATGGTCTTGGAAAATATACTTACTACGAATATCCAGCAGCAAGTTCCAACATTTTTAGAAGAAAAAATAATTTTCCCCGGTTTATCTCAGGTTAATAAATAACCCGTAAGTTTCATGTTGGTTTTCTTGGTTCAGCTCTAAGCCAAAGGTATAAAAATACAACAGAAGAAAGGTTTGAAGACAGCGTTTCTCAGCAGGGAGAAATCTAACCAAAAGCCACGAGATTTTTTTGTCTGAGTTTCCCCAGCTCTTTTTTTAGTTTCCCAAATTGTTAAGACTGGAGGGTTTATTTTGGAATGATATTTCACGATTCCTATGAATGCATGTTTTTTATCAAAATGAATGTACGTTCATATTGGTATTTTGTATCTTCTATAGCTCATTACTTCAAACTGCCGCTGCTCACGGGTTTTACATTTATCACAATAATTTGTCAGTTTCTCTTGTTGGAACAGTGCATTAATCTAAAAAAGCTCAGCAACATTTTTTCTTATTCCTTTTATTCACAATTTCCTTTCTTTTCACACAGTCTGCAAGTCTGTTGTACACAGGCATTTTATGCGGCCTGTCGTATTCTGTTATGCAATGTAAAAAACGAGCAAAATAGGTAACACGACGTTATTTTAAAGACGTCAGAACTACAACTGCTTTAACACATGGAGAAGAAAGGTAAAAGAATGTCAAGTGAAAAGCTCTCTGCCTGTCTGTATTTTTTAACTTTACTACTTGCTGTAAAGTTAAGAAAAAAATTGCGCATATTTTGGTAGAAACATCCCGTTTTCAGATAAGATTTTGCTGAAAAGCATGAAACTAAAATATAATACATTTCTACTACAAAATATCAATGTTCCGAGTTGAAAACCAGACCAGTTTTTTCATTATAAGAAATACGAAGCCCAATAGTGCTGTTTTTTCTCTCTCCTTCTGGTTTGCTGACAGAAGAGCAGAACAGAAACACGGCAGTTCAGCAACGGTAAGATAGTTAAAAGCTATTAATATTGTACACTCCCGTAGTTCTGCTCCAGTTCCAGAAGAAGAGAAAAAGTTCATTCAAGTCAACTGAGCAGCAGATATATAATGTCTTCTCTTTTTTGTGCATTCTTTTGAAAAAAAAACTGAAAACATGGTGCTGTGTAAGTGCTAGTGCGTTGAGTGGTGAATAAGCGGTGGATGGTATATAACAAGCCATAACATAACAGCGTTCTCAATTCAGTTTCGTTTTTTCTCTTTATATTTTTGCACGATAAAAGAAGGTGAAGGCACGGAAAAAGAAAAAAAATCGAAGAAAGAAGAAATCTGCTGCTGTGCCGTGTATTCTGCTTTGAGTTTCTTGTATCAACATTTGTATGCCTCCGGATCCTTCTTTTCTCGGAACTCTGGTTGTGCTGTAGCAGTGCTAGTACTGATGCTGATACTTTTTTCTCCTAACTTTACTCTCTTCTCTCTTATATTCTACAAGATAATATATTATCCTTTTGCAATGTACGAGAAAAAAAGTTCTTGAACACGCAAAAACCAACAAACAAGCTGCTTGAGAAATAAGATGAGAGAAAATTAATGATTGATCCAATAGAGAAGACTAAAAGAATGTGTGTACATTATTGTGTTCTACATGATATTTGTGACTAGAGAGAAGAACCAACGAAGTTGAAGTGCTAGGTAAAAAGACGAAATAGAAGAAGTAGAAAAAATAATAATAAGTGATGAAGGAAGAAAGTTGCTGTAAGTATTTAATAAATTTGACGTTTTTTTCCTGTGAGAGTGATGATTACGATCAAGATGATGTTGGTAATAATGATGATGGTGCGGTTGTGATGTGGTGAAACATTATGTAACATGAAAAAAGTATCGTGCTCTGCTGGGCTGATGAGATATTATAGCAGCTTTTATATCATTCTTTATTATTATTATAATAGTTTTTTCTAAGCTTTATTTCTAGGTTTTACGGCTGCTACCGCACTCGCTACAAAAAAGTTGAGAATAGGATTAAAAGAAAACTGCGTGAAAAAAGTTTCAGCTTTTTTAGACTTACTTGCATATCCATTTTCAACGTCCGACGACCACTCGGCCCATTCGATCTGCTGGAAGTTTGGTGATGATGATGATGGTGGTGGTGTCTACCAGCCCCAGCGTTGCTGCCGCTACCACCTCCACCAGGTCCACCCCCACCGCTCCCTAAGAGAAGATGTGAACCTGTGAAGATAAGGAAAGAAAATATACATTATTGTTATTATGAAACGGAAGGTTAAGCTGACAGGAAGAAAGGAAGTTGAGAGGATTTTATTTCCTTAAAAATAATATAAAATCGATAAGATTTTTCTTCTTTTTCACTAGAAAACCTAGGAGAATACCTCAAACTATTAAAACCTACAAAAAGTAATTTTATGCCCGGTTTATAAGAAAGAGGATCATGTTTTTAAGGGAAAACGTGGCAGAATGCCAATCGGAATGGTTGTGGCAGAGGATTAAATGGCTCATTGACTTGAATGACTAATTTCCTTCGAATTTTTTAAAAGATGATGCTTCCTTCCAAGGCTATCAAGGAAAATAGTTGAAAATGCAATTTAAAATGCACAATGCATTTTCCTGTCTTCAAGAATAACACTTGTGCATGATCATGGGACTACGGCACTACGCTGCTCTTGCTGTTGATCTCTCTGTAAGAAACCTGTCACGCAATAATATGCTGTTGATGATCACGATGATTCAAGACGATTTAAAATGAAAGCACAACTGTCAAAACAAAAACAGAAGGGAAGCAAAATAAAAGGGATGAGAAATGGGATCGAAGAGACAAGTGGAAAGCACACAAATGTATAAATACTACACAAGTGACTGTTGCTTATGCTTTTCTATATCATGTACATATACAACTGTATTGATTTGAATAAACGCTAAAATATTTATACTTTACGCAGCATTCAAAGCCAGGCACTGACCGGCAAATTCAAGAAAATTCTGCTCTATCATTCTCATCATTATGATTACCAATATCATCGTCATCATCAACACTGACATGACATGAAGATAACTAACTGCTGTCCATTCTGAAATTGAATCCATTTAGAAAAACACTTCTTCTGTTTTCTTTCTAGTGCTATGTGTGTACTTGAATAGTAAAAACATGAAAAAGGGAAAGGCATCTTCATGTTCATGAAATAAATAATATCACTACTTGTTTTATTTATTAGATCTCTTTCAAGTCTCAACTTGGTTGCCTGAAAGCTGAATAGCTACTACAAACAAAACACACTAGATTTTGCCGGCTAACATGCGATCTGTGTTTCATTTCATCTCATCTTCTTCTTCTCCTTTTTTACTACAGATAATAAAATAGAATCGATGTGATGCAAACACGAAACTTTATCAAAATAATGCATGTCGATCCATCCGTCTACCTTACTGCTTTTTTACTATACGCAATAGTTGTACAAGGATTCACCATGGGAGAGCCCAGCTGTCTTTCATTCGCTCAATCGACTTGATTCATTCGACAGACAGGACGGTGAAGAGAAGAGAAAAAGGAATCAGACATGAACGCAAACGCACATAAAGCGCCAGCCGAAAATCTCCCTAGGAGTCTGTGCCTTTTTGCTGTTCTGTAGGAAAAAAGTTTTCTTGACAAGAAAGGAGAAGAAATGCATGCAACCTTACACATATACAAACTTTGTTTATTTATTTATTGTCCAAAAAAAGAGAGCGATTAAAGCATGGATCTACGCTATTTGTATGTGGGTGTGCATGTATGTATTAAGAACTGAATGAGTGAAATCGTGTTGGGCTGATAAGAAGTATCGAGAAAATAATAGAAGTATATTGGTTACAGCATCAAATAAAATAAGGCATTTTCTCCGACAATTTTAATCATTATATAGAACTAACAAACGAAAGCAATTCAGATCAAATCACTAAACTCTTTTTGTTTTTTTCTGCTCCCGTTTCTCGTTCTCCAACAACTGCCGCTGTGGATGACGATGGCGATGATGTAACAAACTCTTTCAACTTCTGGTGAAGACGATAGCGATGATGATAAGGATGATAATATCGGCGGTAGTAGTGGTAGAGGCAAGGATGATGATAATACAGATGAGAATGAGAAAGCTCTTGTTTGAAATTCATGGTAATTATCAAAATAAGATTGGATGAAAGGAGCTTGGAAGGAAGGAAGGAATCCTACACACTTGGCTATAAATGCTTATACTTTTAAAACAAATAAACTTTTTTCCTCCTTCTCTTTCTTTCTTTTCCAAAAATAAGGAAAATTTTGTTCATTTAGCCAACCACATCAAAAATGCTATCACCACACACTGGATTACATCTCTATACTGCTGCGCAAAAGCAGCAAGAATCGAAGAAAGTGTAAAAACGAAATGAGAAGACACACCAGTGATATGTGTATTTGAGTAGTCTCAGAAAACGAAAAAAATCCATCAGAGTAAAAATATAATGAGGAGGAGGCGGATAAACGAACGAGCGAGCGTGAACACTAACTGAACTGCTCGTTTCCAAAAAGTTGTAGATTTTTTTTCAACCAAAAAGTAATTCCACGCACCACGCGACGCATCTCACCCATCCCAATCGAAAGCAGCCAAAAAATACCACCACTTAATTCAAAACATGGCAGTTTCAGACAGATAGAAAAACAGAGAGAGAGAGTGCGAGACGTGATGTTTTGCTTTACTTTCTGAATAGAAACAATTGTTTAAATTACATTTGTATCTATAAAACATACATGTATAGGTCTATTTTAGTGACAATGAAGGCCTTACAGAAAATTGGAGTTTGAAAAAACTGATTACATCCTCTACTTTCAACTTTATTTTTTTCTCTGTCTGTGTATTTTTCGTTTCCTAAATTTTTATTGTGATGCATTCATTTTCATTCATGCTGTGCATGAGCTTAAAACAACATTAACATTTTCTATTGTCTAAACAAAAATACTTACGCAATATATTATTCTCTGGCTCTCTGCTAAGCAATAATCACCACAAAAAAGTTACGTTCTTCCTCTTTATATCCACCTCTCTCCAGTTTTTATGTTCAAATGTCGATGATTTTTATTTCACCTTTTACATTTTTACAGTTATCCTTACCTTACAAATGACGCTAATGACTAGGTAAGTAGTAAAGTAACATCATAGCATCAACAATAGGTAATTATCTTGTGCTATATTTACAATACAGTTGTTAAAATGCTCACAACAACTCACGATTGTAAACGCAAAAACAAAACTGAGAAATATTATAATCCCTGAAAAACAGACAAATGGCCTAATTATTCAAAGTAAAATGCAATTATGAGCACATTAGTAGGCAAGGCGTGTGTGTGGCATGATGATGGCGAAGAACAGAGAAAACAAGAGCGAGTCGAGTAGTATAATGGAACCTTGGCCTCTGGCTCTTCTGATTCGACACTGCTCTGTTCATGTTCGTTTTTTTACAAAAAAAGCCGGTGATAAAATATCCTCCACCTGCCTCCTTCTCCACTCTTTCCAAACTTTTTTCGACCAGACTTTTCAAACGAATTTCGCTAAATTAGCATACATTTGCTCGCATTTGTTCATTGTTCACAGTGAATATGCGCACAGTGACTGGCTCTGGTCTCTGAGCACAGTAATTAGTCACACTATTTAACATTTTTTAGTATTTCATTATACAAATTCTGTGCAATAATAATAGTACTTTTCCTCTCTTGGCCGCATTACATATAGTTTTATGATTTTACTAGCTCCACTACACCATAATCTCTTTCAAAACTTTTTAGATGAATTTGCATAAACCAGCCACACAATATTGACGCATAAAAAGATGAACTGTTGACTATCTGCCGGGGTCTGTGTATAAGTGAGTCAGCAAACCTTGATTTAAAATTAGAAGCTTTTGAGCAAAAACACAATAAAATAGTTTTCAGATTAATATTAGTGCTATTCAAGTTGTTAGCTACGACTACGACCTACATGAAAAAATACGAATTTCGTGGTTCACTGTTTTATGGAGAGAAACCCGGCTTCTGAGAGAGTGTCAGATGCTCCATACTAAAGTTTTCCTCACAAAAAATATTATTGCTGCTGCCGGTTTTTATGTAATGGACATTAAAGTCAAATTCCGACTAGAAGAAAAACAGCAAGGAACAAGGTAATATTATTAGCAGAGAAAATTTACTTGACGAGAAGACGAAGAAGAATTATATGAGCAGTAAAACCTTCACACGTATAAAATATTTACAACTGAAAATAAAAGCTGACAAAAATGAAAAAATGATGATGTGATGTTGTTCTCGATGATAATGAAGAATGGGGAGAAGGCTTGGGAATGCTCGTTGTTAAAACGAGATTTTTAGTGGAATATGAATATATCAGACTATAATGGATAGGTACATATAGGCACCTCACCTCCACCACTTCTCATCCGGCTGATTGCCATTACCTTGCCACTACCACCACCACCATGCTACCTTTCTCATCGTCATCATCGCTGCATTGTCGGCATCATCATCACCACCACATGTGTACAGACATAAAAACCTGATTTTATGAATGTTGTTCTGCAGTGCCTATATTATGCGCTCAAATACAACGATGATGGTGGCTTGTGCTAATGTTAACATCAAAAAGAAATGTGAATATTATTATTACTGTGAGATTTTTTTCATGCATTCTCCAACTACTCAAATCCGAATTGCACTCACATTTTCATTAATGTGGAGAGTCTCTCACAAACTTTCAACTTGAGTTGAAAGCAGTATGACAAAAGGTGAAACTCTTAAAATTCACATCAAACAAAATGACAACCAGGATAATTACACTGATGAGAGGTTGAGGTTGCGTCTGTATGATAGTGTTTTAGGTCAAAGCAAAGTCAGTCGTAAACTCTTATAAAGGCTATGCCTATGTACCATATACAACAGGTAGGCTTAGCTGAATTACAACCAATTGGAAAACAATAATATTACTGTAAACAAATGCACGAAAATTATCTTCTCTCAACCTTAATTTATTTTAATCTTATTTATATTATGGATAGAGTCATGCAGAGATGCTTGATTGGAGTTTGTTTAGTCTTTCAACGAATACTAGCTTTGTAATATTTTATTACTTTACATTAGCACTGAGCCAAAGAAACAATATTGAGTGCCAAAATGCTGGCTAACCTACCTCACTCATTTAAATGTGAAAATGGTTCAAGTTAAAATTTGCCAGGGAAAAATTATACACGTTCATGTCAGTAGTAGGTTTAGAAAATGCTCATCCATTGCTTATAATAATAGAAATACAACAAGGAATAATTAATCACCGAAAACCTCCGAGAAAATTGATTTCAGCATGCAATCTTTCTAAAAGCTTGAATCTAACAAAACAATAAATAATAAAAGATATCTTGACAATTCAATGAGATACAATTACAATATTCCACAAAACTTTACCTAGGGCAGTTGCAAACATGAATCAATCAAGCACGTACACCCACAATACACTATCCCAACAAACAAGCATGAGAATCCGGCTATTTTCATTTACTAAACGTACTCCTCTCACACACACGCACAAACAACAGAAGAAAGCACCTTTTACACCTCCGCGTGTCGTGTGTTATGATAAGAAAACAGAAGTAATGATATAGGACTCGCTATTTTACAAAACTCAACCCAATTGATTAAATATTCAATTGAAATTGAACGCGAATCCTTTACTTGCACTTATGATAATCGACAAAAGTTTTATTTTAAACACACACGGTTTTAGACTTGACGTTTTCCAGGCCATGCAAACTTTCGTAATAAGCTAATAGACATGTAGTCATCCAGGTATACACCTATACTGGCCGGCAGACATTGACATTGCTATCATTATCATGCATTATGAATGTATTGGTAAGAAAAGGAAAAAGAAGTAAAATTATGTTAAAGTAGGATGGAAAGGAAGGAAGGAGGGTAAATGGTACGATACTGCTTAAATTGAAAATTGAAACTGAAATGGTATAAATGGGATGGCGAGGAGAGCAACCACCATAAAAGAAACTTATTTAAAGTTTCAACATTATGCGTAGTGGTAATGGTAATGGAGGGGTGCATACACATACCTTCATACATTTTATAAATATCTATTTACGCTATGTATGTTTCCTTTTATAAAAGGGAGATTTGTGAGTGAACTGAACTCACAAAAAAAAGATTCTTTTTACACATTTTTCATTCAGGTAAGTTAAGAAGGGGATTGGCTTTGTTGAGTTTGAGTATACATCACCAAGTTGAGAAGAAAATCCAATTCTCTCTACTGCTTCTACTTTTGAAACTGAATCATGGTCTTCAAAGTTAACATTTTGTAATCCAAAGTAATGCGTTTTTGCTGAAAGCGTGTCATGTCATGTCCTCTGTGCTATATGGCGGTGAAGTAGCAATAAACATATCTGCTCAGAATTGCACCTATGCGTGCTTATATTTTGAGTAGCTGTAGTGCTACTATTGTTGAATTATCATCAGCTTTATTTCGGTTAACAATTTTTTTTCTCAGAAAATACCAGTGTACTTTGCGAATCAGTACGGATTATAAGCCAAAAAATCATAGATATAGAAAAGTTACCGAATTTAAAGAGCAGAGTAGTGCCACTCAACAAGAGATGCTCAAAAATGAAGACAATGTTTGAATTGAAAGATGATGATGTAAGATGCAAGTAAAAAAGTGTATACCAATAATAATAATAAGCCGATTCCACCAGTCCATCATCATTACATTATAGCAGCTATACTACTTTGTGTACTACGCTTATATTAATACCTATGCATGCACAAGACTTTACTTATGAACTTATGAATGACTACCTGGTCTCGTCTGTTTTGTTGGCAGTTGTGATGTGGTTCTTGTTGTTGTGTTGTGGTGATGATGAACAAGTCACACGACAGTGGCTTTACAGAGTAGCAATAAACCACACTACTACTTTGACTTGTTTAGATTTTTACTTGTTGAGCTAAATTTATTGCAAGTATTATTTTCGCATTTTACTACTCGTACAATGTAATGTCAAAAATGTAATAGGTCATTGTTCACAAAAAGTACAAATGTCAGTCTAAGGTAATAAAATCAACTTGAACAGCAATTTACCTATCATTATGATTCCTTTTGACTTTTCTTAACGAGTAGTATAGTGTCGTATCCACTGCAAATTCTAGATATCCACACAAACGACGCACATTCACACCGATTTATAGTCTCCTATCAAGAACCATTATCGTCATTATCGATATTGGTGGTAGAAAAGCTACTACGATTATTACTGATTAAGTATGATAAAAAATGTTTATAAAAACTCGTACTCCTAACAGTTTTCATTCTTGCATTTGATTCTTGGCAAATTGCAAACACATTTAAGTAAAGTAGATCGTAACATATAGCACCACAAACAAAATCATGCAATAATACTTTTTCGTTGAATGAGCGGGTTGGTTCTTATAGATTAACTATAAATTTATTAACAACACTGTAAGCCACTATGTTACTCCTCGTAAGTATCAAAAGTGTACCAAAAATTTGTAGAAAAATCGTCATTCTTTATATTGTTACTAAATATTATGACTAGTTATTTTAGTTTTCTGCACGCAATAAATAACCCCATTACCGTATCTTTTATCATAATAACGTCATAACCAGTAAAAAGAGTTTTTTCGTAGCAGTGATGCTCGGCCATGGAAGTTTCCTTTAATATTTGAAAGGTCTCCGGTGAAAAAAATGCAGTTACTTGTTTGTGGAAATCGGTAATGTAAGTAGTGGTGAGGTGGTGGTAATGGGATCACTAGAGACTGAAGAGTGTTTTAATAATAATAATCCATTTTTTAGCAGTGCTACACCATTATCAACTGTGTAGTTCTGACGATGGTAGTGGGGTGCCCTGCCGCTACTACAACTACTACGACGACTACTAGAGCTACTTCTTCTATTACCGAGAAAAAATAACAATAACAACATGAGAAAATAATAGCAACAACACCACTCTTTTTTCCTACTCACTGACACACAGATCAAGTCACAGAGAGGAAGAGAGAAAAAGAAGATTTTTGCTGCTGGATGGAAAGGCAGCAGCCGTACTACTAAACCGTGCGCTCTTCAAGTAGAGTAGCGTAGTAGTAAAGAGAAGAAACGACAGAAGAGAAGTTAGTGTGTAGTATAAGCACAAAAGTATAAAAAATGCTCGTATAATAATAATATTTTCGCAGCATACACACACACAACATAACACACACTCTCGCAGTCAGGGAGAAAAAAAGCTTCGCCAGTGTTTCTCTTTTGAACTGAACTCTTACTACTGAATAGCTTGGTTAAAAGCGAGCAGAGAGCAGCGGCAGCAGCAGCGATCGATCGTCGACCCAACCCATGGGAAAGTAAGTTGGTTGGTAAAATGTTTGGTGGAAGATGATGATGATGGAAAATGTTGGTAAAGTAATAGTAGAAGGAAGAGTTGTAGAAAGAGTAAGTGTGTGTGTGTGTCTTTGCGAGCACATCTATACTACAATTTTTCTGAGCTACACCGAAAGAGCTCCAGATCCAGAGTTTTACCAGCGCATAGCAGAAATAGCCAGTTTTCTAAATTTTCTGTATATCTGTGAAACTCTTTTTCCTTCTGGAGAAGTAAAAAACGCACTTCTTCTCTCCCAATTCAGCTCTCAAGTAAAACTCTCTGAACATCAAAAAAGAGGAACGAGGAAAACAACAGAGTAGAATGTAAAAAGGAGAAAATGTTGAAGAAAATTCTTAAAGAGCAAAAGCGGCTCTCTCCTTTCAATATTACGACGGTTGTTATTGCTCCTGAGCTGGCGAACTATACCAGAAAGAAACAACATCTTTACTCGATTTTTCTCTACTATTTTCCATATAGCCATTCATACGAAGAAGGAACGATCATCACCAGTAACATAGCGGCACACATCATATAATAGCATTCTTGCTACATTTTGGCTTTGGTTTCCCGTTTCTTCTTTCGTTTCTGTTCTACCCAATTCATTCTTCTTTTTTCTACTTCATCTCCCCAAAAACCCTTTTTCTCATGGCCCATCTCATCTCCTTTTTTCTTCTTCTTTCTGGCTCACCAACAAAACAGCTCTCTTTTTGTACTGGATATAATATTACAACACGTCGTGCACAAAACGTGAACGGATACTCTCTCTTTTTTGGCTGGTTGATGATGAGACGACGATTGTAAAAAAAGGCATGGTTTTTGGTATTATTGGAGTAGAAAAAAGACGAATAGATATAACCATGTCATAATACTGTACAGTACAAGAAGTTCCATCGCACTACTAAAAGGGAAGCGTGTAAAAGAGGTCTACGTCCAACAACAATAATAGCAAAAATAAAAAGAGCAAATAAAGAATGCTTAAAAGGTTGGCAGTATTTTGCAGAAGCAACAACACAAGATCACGGCGACAACGAAAGAAGGAAAAAAAGTATAAGCTCAGTTGAGTCCGTTGAGTGAGTAGAAAAGAGAAAATTGAAGTTTTGTGGAAGAAGAGATGAATCAGAGTTTCCTTTTTTTGCTTGCTTTTTATTCTCTCTTTGTAGATAATATTGATATTATTATTGTTGCTGCTTCGTTTGCAACACCAGCACCCACCACCACTATATTCCACTGCCAACCACTCAAGTTGTGATGAAATGTAATGAAATAAAGATGTATCAAAGCGGGGAAAATTGACGAGAGTTCCGCAAAGAGCTAGAGATATCAGAGACTAGAGAATAACAAGCAGCGAAGGAACGGCGTTTGTTGTTGTGTATACTACATAAATACATAGTTATTCTAGATTGGTCTTTGTGATGCTCCTGCACTTCTCCACCTTTTCCGGCTTATTATCTGCATTATTATTTGCTTAAAATATAGTTTTTTGTATTTTTTTGTAAAAAATGAGCTGAAAAGACGGGAACGATATGCCATTTATTGCATAACAAGCAAAGCTCCATTACTACACCATCGCCTACATATTTGATTTTCAAAATAATACAAGCTCTCCGATAAAATCTCAGCGTCTTTCATTTCCCCTTTTTTAAATGTTTGCCATTTGACCATGCTCCCACAAAGTTGATTTTCCGAAATAACTTTTTATATCCTCACAGTTTGACTTTTCAAAACATCTTTTGTTCTTAAATTAACTTATTGGCTAAATTTTAGCAGCCGTGAACGAGATGCTTTAAATTTGATGCATTACAAATAGGCGATACTTGCTCAGCCATTTACTGAAAATATAGGTAGGTTTCATCTCATCAATCATTTAAATTTTTATGTGCTAATATATGAATTCAAACAAGTATAGAATATATTATAGGCAAAATTAAAATGAGCAGTTTCAGCAAGTACACAGAGCAATAAATATTTATTAACTTTTTGTTCGTTTGCTAAAAACACTCATAAGCGAGGAAGTTGCTGCATTTGCCTTATAATCGTTATCACAATCTGCTCATCACCATCTACCATTCTTTTCTGCTGGGCATTTTGTTTCTCAGCGAATTATCAATGTACACATTGTAAAGAAAGAAGTAGAATGGAAATAAATGTTATGAAAATGAAAAAAAATCAATGATTTGAGCGGAGAAGCAGTAATGATTTTTGTTGAAGTGCTGAATGCTGTTATGTAGCTAAAAAGTTGTACGATGGAAGTGATGTTTGTTGTTGATGTTATCGATGAGGATGGCGATGACTAGGATTCGGAGCGTGCTGTTTGTGTCATGTAGCGATGGTGAATGCTATTCTGCTAGTGACTGCCGATGCTAAAGCTGATACTGCAGATGACGATGATGATTGCCAGGATCTTTGGGATTTCGCAATAAGTGGCATGGCTCTATGTGGCACTTGCACAAAAAATAAGAATAAGAACGAAAGTGAGCCGAGAGGAAAGAGATGATGATGACGATCATGGGAATAGGGAGATGAAATTGGAGTTGTCATCATGAAAAGTATAAAGTTAGCAAATGCATGCAAGCAAAAGTGAGCTTCTTCTCCGGCAAAAAAAGCAGAATATTATTGTGATGTTGTTGGATGTACGTATATCTTTATGTAAAATCTCTTGTGCACCAGCAGCAGACTTAAATAGAGAAACCACATTCTCATTGTAGCTTTGAGAAGAGTATAGCGCAGTGCAGCTTAACAATGCTCAACTCAACAATAATAATAATAAAAGCTTTCGTCAGATACACAAGGAAAAATTACTTGAGTTTAGCTTCAATTCATTTTTTCATTCTCCTTCTTGACTACGTTGAAAGTGTATCAGTCAGTCAGTCACAAGCAAAAAACCAAAAAATGATGAGAGGATAATGAGTTGTACTATGTAGTAGACATCAACAGCAGCCAAAGACGGATATTGAAGCCAAGATAGATAATATACATAAATGTATATTCTCTTATTCATTCTTCTCATTACAAAATCAATAAAAAACTGCAAATGAAACCAAATCGGGCTTCCTCATTGGTTTTATTTTTTCAGGGTATGAGATGCATTTCAGTGAGAAGAAAAATAGTAATTCTATTCTGTCTCTTTCTATCTTTCAGTCGTTGTTTGAAAAACTTAGTAGTCAGAATGCATCATTGCTGTTGCCTTTTGTATTTATTCAAGTCTGGTTTTCATCTGACTGGACTGTTTTTTAAACAACTTATCCGTTCAATTGCCTCTACTCTTATTGAGAGTACAACTGCATCATGGAGTCATGAAATAACACAGGTTGTATGTAATTTAAAGTTGCTGTTTGCATCAGTAATGTATATTTATGCATTATGCCTACTTATCTAAACAAATTTGAATGAAATGGCAAGTGCATCGAAAAAAATCCAGAGTTAACAATTTGTATGGTTATAAAATGAATACAAGGTTTTTGATGGTTTCTTCCATGCGCAATATAGCAGACAAATAGAAAGATGCCATTTTTTGCGGCATCAGCACCAGCACCATCATCATCAAAGGAGACGTGGCCTGGTTGTTACTGGTACTTATGGTACCACAGTGAAATACTACAGTGTAGAAAGCGTATTATGGTCGGTGAGTACAAAGGATTTTAAGTACACGTTATTAAGAATGCAAATAATACGTGAATATAAGCATAATAGCATAATCATCGTCCTCTTTTTCAACCTTACAAACTTTTTTAACGAACCAACGAGCCAAAAGCTGTGAAGACACAATGGGTATCTGCATTATACAGTCAGTGTAGGTATATTAGGGCTATTGTGCAAGTATATATTTTATGTAATACCTGTCTTAACAAGCTTATTAAAGCAATAATTATGAAACTTATATTGAAATCTGCTTGAAAATTTTCGGTCGGACTGCATTGTTTGTGCAGATTCTCATCTTTTATGCTCCTCTCTGTTGACTTTTCAATGCCTTTAGCGACAACAGCAGAAGCAGAGAAGTTAGAAAACCGTGCCATGTTACAAACAAGCTCCCATTTATTACTACACCACAGCGTCTATTATATGAATAGCAGATCATTAATAATATATTTTTATTTAAATAAAGACAAGTACAATTTTGTGTTCCGTGCGATACATGAAGCAATAAGGTAGCATAGATTAGAAAAGCGTCTTCTTGTTAAAATGCTGCTGCCTTCCTATGACTGACTGAAATACTGATGTTTACTATACTGCTTGCTTGCTTCCACTTCATAAATCCAGACTTACAAAAAATAATACTGCATCGTAGTAGGCAATAATAATATTTGCAAGACACTTTTAAGATGGTCGATACCTGCTTGATCTTCAGGAGCTAGGAACCCCAATTGTTCTTTACGTTCTGCATAATAAAAGTTGCAATTTAACAATTGAACACATCACAAGAATTTTTATTTGTGCATTTTCATACGTCAATACTTTATCATGGGCTTGCCAGAGACAATGTTGTAGTAGTAAAGCCATTATATGAAGAGAATATAGAATGAGAAAAGACAAGGAGCTTATTATTCAGGAGAAGCACAATACAAAACAGAACTCCTTTGACACAAGGCAACATTCTCTTTTCGTATATCATAATAATAACCTGCTACATACAACAACAGACAGCGTAAATATTGAATAGGTATACAAAGTTCGTAGTAAAATAAAACGTTATAGACGAAAAAGAAACGAAAACTTGTGAAACATCTCAGGTTGCATTGCGTAAACCTCTCCTCTTCTGGTTCTACTTGCTGGTGTGCATCGATGATATTCTCACCAGCACTACTCAAGTCAAGTCACCGGTTACCAACACTCAAGCCACATGATACGGTAACAATGTTTCAAAGAAGAAGAGAACTGTGTGTGTACATACTTGCTACACACAACACAACATTTTCTTCTTTTTCGGGGTTTTTTTTATTATTGAAAGAGACACAATTGGGTTTAAGTTACATGGCATCATGCTCAGAAAGGAAAACCCTATTACTTTTACTTCTAGATAGATGTAAAGAGACCGTGACTCAAAAGCTCTGTGATGGTAAAGTAGAGTAACTAAAAGGATTACCTATGTAAGAAGGCATGCCCTGGCATAATGCTCTCTCTCTCTCTTCCTCTCTCTTTTGGATAAAGTAGAGTAAATTTATGGGTGAATAATAATAATATGAAATAATATGAAAATGTCATGTGACTTAACTCTCTCTCTTTGGCTGACTCACTATGAATATCTACTATTCTACTTTTACAACAGAATGAAAACATTTGTAATATATTTATAATATAAAGCAAAGTGCTTTGCACAAAGGATAGAGAAAAGGAATGTAACATCGGGTAAAGCACAAAAGAATATTTCCAGTTTTACCTATAAATATAGTAGCAAAAATAATAGGCATATAATGCGTCTGCCTCTCCTCCTCCCACACTAAAAGCCTCCATGAAAATATGTGTATGTCTTGTTCCTTTTTTGTCTTCTTCCTTTTTCCTGCTTCTCTCTCATGAGCCTGCTTGCATTTTACTGGTTTGGCTTCGCTTTTCTAGGAAAAAGGGTACACACACTATCATCATCATCATCTTCGTCACACACAGCGGCAGCATCTCCTTTTACTCTTACTCCACGTTATACCATTCCCATATAGCGTCATCATAGGAGTTCTTAGGCTCCCAAGAGCTTCCCAGACAGACTGTTAGAGTTACTACACTACACAAAAGCCATTATTGCCATTCCAATGGCATGTCAATGGCAGTGTCGTACCGATGGTAATAGCAGGAGCAGCAGCTATCGCCATTCTCTTTTTGTGAATGTGAGAGACTCGAAGTGAACCTCCAGCGGAAAATATTTTTAGTATCTGAAAGAAAACCTTGTGTGAGTTCTCTTGTCTTTCCCAGTCAACTTCATAAAAATGGATAGCGATAATAATGACAATCCTGTTGTATGTGTCTATGTATATGGATGGATAACGATATGCCATTTTTCGTGAACTGAACTGACTGGTCTGCCTGTTAGTTCTTCATAGTCACACTCTCTTCTCTTGTTATACGTTTATATCATTATATTATGATGCACCTAACCCATACTTTTATACTGTATGGTGGAGGCAACAACTCCGAAAAGACTAAAAAGCCTGTAGGTATTCTCTCACTATTTTTATTATAATAATCATAATATTTTATGTTATGCATGCATGGTCATGTGTGTCGCTTGGCTTTGGGTTTGGATAATAATAACACAATCCTACTCGACCCAGCTACAACTTCAAATATCCAGTCAATACGTATCCAGTCATGGTTCAAAAAAGTTAAGTCAACGACTGTGTTCTTTTGTACCATATTGCAGTGTCATTTTAAGCTGTATGAATGTAGTTGTTATATTTCCTGCTGTAAAGCGCCCTGAAATTGACTTTATAAAAATCTAAAAATATGCTCACGCATATAAAACATATTTTAACTTTTTTATTTTCTTCCTGATATATATATTCTCCGGTTTATAAAGACACTGTTTATAAGAGAGTGCTAGAATGCTATTATCAGGCAGCTTTTAAACTGGAAATCTTGTTTAGCAAGTGCATCATATAGCCAAAAGTATGTTGCATGCTGAGCTAGTTGCCGCGATATTGTGGAACTGTGCAATTAACGCTGACAAGTTCGATATGCGTAGTTACCGGTTAATAATGATACGATCTCCATGCATTTTCCACCACACCATCGCCACTTCGTACATAGGAGCAAGTGTACGCATTCCAGGAGATCATTTTAATACCGTGGCCTTTTTGTGCATATTATCATCGTTTTGTAGACATTCCTTTCTATCGTTTTGTTTGGTTGAAGTCGTTATCCTCTAACCAGCTATCACTGGAAATAAACTTCTGCATAGCAAGGCTAACATTTTCATTCAAAACAATGGCCTTCTAGAAGAGCAACAATAAAAAACAATACAGCAACATCCATATCCCAATTTTCCTGGACATACATGTAGATATTTTATTCTTGCGTAACTTATGGTTCTACCCTGTCCTGCACAAACTTAACCCTTCACGGTGCAATCAATTTTCAAAATACCTATACATTAATGAACTCTGAATGAATAGAGATATTTCCAAGGTCTTCCAGTAAAACACACACTCATCAAATTGACAAAATCTTTTGTTGCAGCTGGGCATCTTGTCGATGTTACCGTTTTCGGCAATTTTCTAGTCTTGCTCTTTTCATTATTATTGTTAGCTATACATTAAAAGCAAACTCTTTAGATTGCTTATTTGTGCATGCATGCTTGCTTGCATGAATGGCTGGTTGCAATATTAAAGGCTTGATTGGATTCTTTCTCCTCTGATATATTTATTATGAGCTTATGGTGTATAAACTTTCACTCTCTCTATTTCTCTAGTCACAGTACTCACAGTACATTATTGCCAGTTTGAGAGTTTGGTTTCTGTAAAGAAAAAAACAAGAAGAGAAAAAGAGAGAATAGGGGATGTGCGCATACTGGCTGAGGAAATTATTCCCATTTTCTCTGTTGTTAATGCTTTTGCTTTTGCTCACAGTTAAAAGCTTGTGCTCTTTTGTAAAATACCATGTAATATCCTTCGTTATGTTGCAAAATAATTGCTCCCACTACTTACTCATACATATATACACAAGAGCACATTTATGCAGTATAATAATAATTTATTCGGAAAAAACTAAAGCAACTGATTTGACTCCAATTTTCTATACAAAGCAACCACATAAGCTTAACATCATTGCACTGCAAATGCTAACGCTGCATAAATCTGGATCTGTTGTCTGGCATTTTGGGAGCACTCAATTTTTTCTGCAATCTCAACACAGATCACACAAAAAGCTACACTGCCTTGTTTGTAGAATTACGTCAATACACACAAAATTTGTATGCATGGAAAAGGTAGAGCGTATGCTTGATTGCATTGTAGCTTTTGCTTACTTAACGTGATTTTCAGCATGTACATAACAAAAAGCAAACGTGGAAACACTCAGCACAAACCAGAATGAAGTGTATCTCGTGAATGCAAGTTTTAGCATGCATTCGGGAAAAGTCACAGAACGAAAGAAATTTCCAATTCAGTATGCATCTTTTTAATTTAAGTTGCCTCCCTTCCATCACCCACCCATTCGACCTCAAAACCATAACGGAAATCTTGTTTACTTTTTATCACCAAAATACATACAAAATCTATACCCACTCATTTCAATCTTCTTTTTTACTCATCGTCGGTTTATTCTGCTTTTCTCCCTAACAAAATTTTACATTCACATCACACTACAATGCATACACATTCTTGTCCTCATGTGTTTTCTCTGTTGTGATATTTTTGTTGATTTTATTCAACCCATTCATCCAGTAATCCATATAACATATACAAAATTTTACTAGCGTTTGTTGTACAAGAGGTTTTGAGTGAACAGTTTACTAGTAAAACACATGGCCTTTTCCTACTAAAAATTCACACAAATTTCATCTTTAGAATTACCCATCATTATTCCGGTTTTTACACTGTATAGACATTCTCAAATCAGCTTCATCTCTAACAACCATACATACCAACATGCATGTTTGACGACAACATGCACTTATCTGTTATAACAGATATTATACCATCGCATCATCCGCCTCCTTCTGCAAAAATTTTTGCTGAGTACACAAAAGCCTTTTAGCAAAACTTGACGCCACATTATAAACCAGAAGCCTACCTATCTTGTCGAGTTTTTGAAAAAAGGAGTAAATCCTTTCTCCTAGAGAATATTCCATTTTTATCGTCTTCACCATCGACTTTGCTGACACAACCATTTCAAATAAACACCAGATACAGTACAAAATAAATGTAGTACGACAGAAACATGAAACTCTCATTTCACATTTGTTTACTTCACTGTATATATGTAGATATGCTCTACAATTGCGGAAAAAGGCATTTGTATGGAACTTTAATAGTTGCTGCATTGGAGGTTTTTAGCATATAGCAATAACAATCATTATTTCATCCTGAGACATAATAATATTTCAGGATTTTTAGTAAAATAACACGGTTGGTTGTTAGTGTGTTGGAACGAAATGATCTTGCTATGTCCTGAACATAATTTTTAATCGTTATAAGTAGCATGGATTTGAACAGAATTGAAGCATCATGTCGCCACTTATTTTCTATGAATAATGCATATTATATCAGACACTTACATACATAATTTGTTTTATAGATGTTTGCAAATTGGCACAAAACAGCATATTATTGCAAATTTTATCCTTTTTCATCACTAAAAGTAAAATGCGCAAATTAAAAACTCATTTAAATATTATTGAATTTCAAAATAAATATGCGAGCATATCCAGTTTAAAATAATATTTTCCCTCGACGTTCGACTTGCATATTGCAACACTTCGATCATTAATTTCAACTAGCAGAGTAATAATCCTCTATGAAACCGGTGAAAAAATGTCAGAACCCTAATCACTAATCTTTTTAAAAACATCATTTTCTTTTCTTTTTAAAAAAAATCATATTTTGAAAGTCATGTAATAATATTATTTATAATAAATCTACAATTGAGAATGCTGCTACAGTAAATGTAAAAAGTAAGAAGTTCAGCTTAAAAAATGAATGAACTTTTAAAACTTGCACCAAGTTAATAAGTTCCTACGGTGGGTATATAGCATTATTTGTTGCATTGTAGCTCCATCATCAATTTTTCTTTCTCGTGTTAAATCCTTACAAATTTCTATAAAAGACATGGGAAAAAGGGAATGTTGCAATGTATGAAAGCAACATTTTTAACGGCTGCAGCTATCAGCAAAGCCATCATCATTCTTACATCACAACTTTACCTCACAGTCACACTCACACCAACAAAATCAGAATGAGAGAAGCAAAGCAAACTTTCAAGTGAAAAATGTTACAGAAAGAGTTAAGGAGTACAAACAACTGCATAACACCATCACCTCCTCACATTTCCCACACTTGAACATATTATCATGTATTGATACTTTATGAAATATAACTTTTTACACAACTAGATAGACGCTTGACTCAAATTGTAATACACGAAAAATCTCTTACACTTTTCTTTTCAAGAGGAAAAAGCATAAAAATCTAACTCCACAACATGTCATCATCAGCCATCAGCATATAACATCGAACCATCCCCAGTGTCAACAATTTCACTACATTTTTTGTTCGGATTTTAGGTAAATACATATACATTTTTAACCGTGATATGTATAAGTACGATTACCTATAATCAATTTTTATGAAGTTGACAGCTATTAACATTTTTTAACATAACGAGCAAGATATATACCCCTGTTTGTGGCGGAAATTATCTTGTCTGTCACCTTTGAATTCAGTATATTTATGGGAGAATGAGTACACAAACATATTTTCTTTGGAATAGCAAAAGTAATAAAAATAGGTTTGCATCATTAAAATGTTCCATTTTTTAAAGTTAAATCGTACCCTACTGTAAAAAAATCACCACATAATGGCTGATTTTTGAGTTTAGGGTTATATTGGAGACCAGGGGAAAAACCTGAGAAACATTAACAATTTCCCAGTGACGGCGGCATATAAGTAAGTTCGTCGTCTGTACTAAGTGAGATATCAAATAACTCCAGTCAAGTCAAGTCTACAGTTCTATGATATCTAAGTCAGCACATTAAGTGTATCTTTTCAGCTCCGATATTTAGAGGTGGTGTTCTCTTCAGTGTTATCTGATGCAAGCAACCGTGAAAATTTTCCGTTTTAAAGTACCTAAGCAATTTCCATTTTGGAACGGTATACGCACTCCTAAACAGTTATACACTTGAAGAGATGATTTTAGCAAGGAAAATCCCAACCCGACTATTAAAATACAACGGTTATATATCATGATGAAACTAGTGTCGGTATGTAGGTGGCACTTGTCGCAGTAGTTTTTGTGGAATATGGGCATTATGATATAGGAGGGAAGTTTGCATCAGAGCATGCTTTCCATTTGGTGTTATTGTACAGG